>JAVTVY010034993.1:0-15513 GCA_036873755.1 Hanleya hanleyi | reverse complement strand
CGAACATCCCTCAAATCGGGATGTACACCCCGAAAGCTACAATATGATACCTCCCAGAACGCATTCGGACCAATAGTGGTCCATTTCTACCCAAATACCTTCCTTCACTGGTCCATGTGTGAAAGTTTGTCAGTTACTTGCCGAAGGGCGGTGGTTCTCTCCGGGTACTCCGGCTTCCTCCACCCCGCAACCAAACTGACTGTCACCATATGAGTGAAACAAAACTTGAGTGTGACATTAAGCCAAATCCCCCTTTCCTTCACTGCCCCAAAATGTTCACTTTGGCTACTACTCGTACTGATGACGTCCCCAATAACGTCACAGATGACATGAACATCCCTCAAATCGGGATGTACACCCCGAGAGCTACAAAATGACACCTCCCAGGACGCATTCGGACCAAGGATGGTCCATTTCGACACCAAATACCTTCCTGCACTGCTCCAAAATGGCCACTTTACTTACTACAACCAACTGCGCATGCGCAGTTTGACGCGACTTGCATTTAAAAACACGCCATTCTGACTCTACCCCACACAGGCTTCACTTTGACACCTTCGACGACCCATTCGGACCCATAGCGGTCCATCTCTACCCCAAACACACACCCACATACCCCCCAAAATGCCTACTTCCTATACTACGGCCAGACTGCGCATGCGCAGAATATTGAAAACGGACGAACTATTAGACCAGTCGGATGCTCCTCCACGAGAGCTTCAAAATAAGACCTCACACGACACCATAGGATCATTAGGGGCTCACCTAGATCCCCAAATGCCCACCTGGTAATCACCCTCTGTATGGCAATCAGAGTTATAGTCAAAGCAGCCAGGCTCCTCGGTCAACTTTTTCCAAAAATTTCACCGTTTCTCTCCGAAACCCTTTCTATCGTGTTCTAAATGACGAGACGTGAAAAACAAATCCAAACAGCCCATATCACAATGAACGTGTGTGAATTTCCCAGGTTGAACCTATACCCCCATATAGCCGGTATGGGACTGTATGGACTATATGGTACTTTTCCAAAAATTTCACCGTTGCGCTCCGAGACCCTTCCCATCGTGTTCTAAATGACGAGACGTGAAAAACAAATCCAAGCAACCCATATCACAATGAACGTGTGTGAATTTCCCAGGTTGAACCTATACCCCCATATAGCCAGCCTACAGGCCTATATACGTCCACCCCGTATGGACCTATACCCCCATAGCCATGCAGTATAGGCCTATGGGCCTACCCAGGCCTCGGTCAACTTTTTCCAAAAATTTCACCGTTTCGCTCCGAGACCCTTCCCATCGTGTTCTAAATGACGAGACGTGAAAAACAAATCCAAGCAACCCATATCACAATGAACGTGTGTGAATTTCCCAGATTGAACCTATACCCCCATATAGCCAGTATGGGACTATATGAGCTATATGGTACTTTTCCAAAAATTTCACCGATTCGCTCCGGGACCCTTCCCATCGTGTTCTAAATGACGAGACGTGAAAAACAAATCCAAGCAACCCATATCAGAATGAACGTGTGTGAATTTCCCAGGTTGAACCTATACCCCCATATAGCCAGCCTACAGGCCTATATACAGGCCTACCCGGTACTTTTCCCCAAAATTTCACCGATTCGCTCCGGGACCCCTCCCATTGTCATTTTCTTGGCGAGACGAGAAAAACGAGACCCCACAAGCCATAGTAAAGCCCACAAAAAAATTGACCACCCCTCCCCCCATATAGCCAGTATGATCCTATATACAGACCTCGGTGACTTTTCCCAAAAATTTCACCCATTCGCTCCGGGACCCCTCCCATTGTCTTTTTCTCGGCGAGACGAGAAAAACGAGACCCCACAACCCATAGTAAAGTCCACCAAATTTTTTGACCACCCCTCCCCCCATATAGCCAGTATGAGCCTATATACAGACCTCGGTGATTTTTGCCTTATATTGTATATTGTACAAGTCCGAGTTCCGCTTTTTATATTTTCGGAAAAAAATCCTAATTTTACATGCACCCACCCCATTGACTTGATAGGCAGGTCCCAATAAGCCCGGAGAGCGATATTAGCCCTTTTGGCTAGGGTTGATAGGTGTTTTCCTTTATTTTAGGGGTAAAGTCCGTGTTCCGCTTTTTATATTTTCGGGAAAAAATCCTAATTTTACATACACCCACCCCATTGACTTGATAGGCAGGTCCCAATAAGCCCAGGGACCGATATTAGCCTTTTTGGCTAGGGTTGATATGTGTTTTCCCCTATTTTAGGGGTAAAGTCCGTGTTCCGCTTTTTATAGTTTCGGAAAAAAATCCTAATTTTACATTCACCCACCCATGACTGGATGCCCCTTCACGAATGCTTCACTTTGATATCTCACTCGACCCAATCGGATCATGCAGCGTATTTGAAGTCTGGGGACTACTTTTTCTCCGCGGAAGCTTTTTCCCGCGACCGCATCACCACCAGACCGCATCACCGCGGAAGAATACATACCCAGGGGCCCTTTACCGGAACTATAGTGACCCGGAGTTACCTCCCCCCTAGATTGGAACTCTTCTGTGTTGGAGGTAGTTTTCCTCCCCAACGATCACATGATCGTCACGTGACCAAGTTCCACCTCAAATTTTACCCGGGGAACAATTAATGAGGTCAACCTGGCTTTAGATGCGGAGACTATACTACTTACGAGTTTACCAATAGGGGAATCCTGCCCCAGTAAAAACCGCTACACTTGTATGCTTGGGTCTGCTATCCATACAATATCACATTACATGTTTCTCATGTGTTGTATGTCAGTGGCGGGTGGTTGGGTGGGTTCAGGTTCCTGTTGCTTCAATGCAGTTTGCTGAGAAGCAACAGGAACTTGATAATGTGATGTCTAGCACTGTAATATCACTTGTCTTTATTGCACCATGTAAGCGTCTTGTCTGTGTCTTGTGAGCTGTCCTCAGTGTTTTATAGGGTGGATGGAGGGTGTCTGATTCCATGCTGCTTCAAAGATTTCTTCTTTGAGGTAGCAGGAACACAACTGGGCTGGGTGGTGCTTAGTTGGTTCGGCGTGATATAGCTGAAATATTGCTGAAAGCGACGTTAAATTCTATTCACTCACTCACTCACTTATCTACCTTGTAAGTTTCGAAGTTACTCATCAAATGGCAAACTGAGATATGGTTCGAACAAACGCATACTGATATGGACGACAAAAAGCATAACTCGCGGGGAAAATCACCGAAACATAAAAAAGCATCACAGTTCTCACACACGCAATATTAAGCACAGGGATGAAATATACCATATCGTATAATGGAGACAGCGACTCCAGAACGTGTTGAACTCCCCACAAAAGTCCAGGTAAACCGTCTTTGATGGGTTAGGATATACTTCGATTTATGAAGATGTTTTGTCCGCAGAGCATGTGCAGTAATCCAACATGGCCCACATGATTTGATAAAGCCGATTTGCGCAATGTCAATGATCCAATCCGATCCTGTGATTGGCACTTCCTGTTTGACAATTTTGGCCCCGTTAACGAATTACATGATTGAACTAGCACTTCCTGTTTATCTCACGGTTCTTTTGTGCAATTACATGCGTCTGGTCCGTCATTCATAATACAGCCGTCGTCTATTAAAGACTTATCCGCGTCCAAGCCTCTCATTACGGTGAAAGAATCGGACGAGTTGGCTCCAACTTATTCGCCTTTTGATGTTGACACCAGACCTGGGAACAAGGGACAGAAATTTAATTCAAATAGCTCTTACAGGTTTGTTCTGAATATTGAGCCGAATTTGTCCTTTTGTGGAGTTTTTAAGGGGATTACGAGGGAAAATGAAGCAAGCTTAGATGGGATTCGAGCTTCAGTATTCTGTAACATATCAGTGTTGGGTCTTGAAGGCTTATGGGTGATTTAGCTTTTAGCTGGTGGCTGAAAAGCAGACGCAGTGTCTATTCCCTGCTAACTAAAAGAATCCATGGAGAGCACCCTGGGTCAAATGGAACCGACTATCGTAGAACAGATATAATTTTCTGTTTGAAGATTCGCCTGCCTGCCCTGGTTTGGCGGTTAACATGTATCGCTTAACATCGTCTCTCCACCTGTTCCAACATTTCCACTAGTTTTTTTTTTTTTGCAAAACGGAAAAGATGACAATTTATTCAACATGGAAAAGGGGAGATAACTCCATGCAAAATACAAGGTTATTCATTTTTTTATTTTTTTTTATTTTTGGTTGTGATTTGCAAACCCGACGTCTCAATTCAATTATTTTATGTTTTAGGACGATAGATATCCGACTAGTATCTCTCCAATGTTAAATTGTCTCATTTCAGGATATATGGTACACGCACGTGTCACAGATTATTATGTTTACAAATTCCCTGATAACTGGGAGAATTTTTGCGTTTGGAGAGAGAATATCCGTAACGTAATCTGTGGTTAAAAATTGAGTCGCGTTGGAAAGGTTGCAAACATCCATTCCTGAGAATTGGCTTGTATTCACTAAGAGGGTAGGGTGTTCGTTTGCACGGGCAATGGGATAGCGGGAGCGTATTCACTCAATCTCGGTAAACTCAGATATAATATCACGGAATATTATATCTGTCTTCAGTGCTATATAAATCCCGTGCGCATTTCAAACATTTGTTAGCCAAGCAGGGAGCTAGCTTGGTGAAACTACGTATGGATGTGCGCAACAGGTTTCATGTTCCCGAGGCATGTCGTTCTCAAGATATGGTGATAACGAGAAAGCTGTGCATGATTCTGGGGAACAAGAATATGGATGTGCACAACAGGTTTGATATTTCTGGAGTAAGTCGTTCTTAAGATATCTCAGTAACGATAATATGCTGAACATAGCAAAGGGTGATAACTCCGGGAAATGTACACCATGACAACTCAATTTTAATAGGGTTCTGGGGCACAAGGATATAGATGTGCATTACAAGCGTCTAGTCCGTCATCCATAATTCAGCCGTCGTCCATTAGAGAATATCCGCGTCCATAATCCAAAGCAGCCATTCCACACTAAGTGCACATCAAGCTCATTTTTTCAAATGTATCATCCAGGCTGTCATTCTATATTTTTAGAGTCACCAATATTCCAAGTTTAAAAATATATAAAGCATTTGGGTGTTGGGCACCAAGTACTCTTGTTTTGGTCCCCCGGGGAAGTAGGCGTGACTGAGTAGTCTCCGTGCATGATCAGTGCCTATCTACTGCAACACAGTGGAAATTTCCAATGATTTCTAGGTCAGACAGCTGACTCCTGTTGTGTGATGTAGGTCAGTAGAAGCAGTGTTGCTGCAGCCACAGAACAGACCAGATATTTATTGTGATTTCAGTCTCTGATGTTTGTAATTCTCCTTATTATTTGGTGTCACGCGAGTCACAAATGTAAGTATTTTATTTCTTACCCGCCAGTAAACAGAAGTTGGAACTTTTAACCATATATCAAAGACGTCTACTGCAGTCTATGTCTAAGATTCCAGCAAAGAAAATTTCCTTCGCAAGTTTGAATTAATGCAGTATGTTCCCTAACTTTGTGTCACGCGAGTCACGTCATCTTTGTCACACTTTGTCGCCCAGATTTAGTGAATAACGGAGCACAGCTTTCGTTCACCGATGACAGTCTCCAAAAAGCAAGAGATGCAGCATTGAGTGTCCCTGGCACATACACTGTTTATTTCAAGTGATGGTTTCTCTGAGACTGTTTGATGGGACTGAGTAAACTTCAAATTTATAATATAAGGATAAGATGTCATGTAGGAGATTTTCCCTACATTGGTTCCATTATTGAAAGCAGTTTGCATGTTTCCTTTTCAGATCAGAGTTAATGTCACGCTAGTCACAATGTTTTGTGTTACACGGGTCACATCATTCCATGTACACCAAGCTAAAGAGATACACTTCAAATTTCTTGAGCACCTCAGACAGCTGACTACTGTTGTGTGATGTAGGTCAGTAGAAGCAGTGTTGCTGCAGCCACAGAACAGACCAGATATATATATTGTGATTTCAGTCTCTGATGTTTGTAATTCTCCTTATCATTTGGTGTCACGCGAGTCACAAATGTTAGGATTTTATTTCTTACAGAAGTTGGAACTTTCAACCATGTATCAAAGACGTCTACTGCAGTAAAGATTCCAGCAAAGAAAATTTTATTTGCTGGTTTGAATTAATGCAGTATGTTTCCTTAACTTTGTCACAGTTTGTGTCTCACGAGTCACGCCATCTTTGTCACACAAGTCACATACCCATGCCTTCTTCATACTGAGTGTTAGAGGCAAACAGTTGATGAAATCTTATGTAACATGCCTCACCCAGAGCTAGTGAATAACGGAGAACAGGTTTCGTTCACTGATGACAGTCTCCAAAAAGCAAGAGATGCAGCATTGAGTGTGTGTGGCACATACACTGTCTCTTTGAAGTGATGGTTTCTCTGAGACTCTGTTTGATGGGACTGAGTGGACTTCAAAGTTATAAGCTTAAGGGTTAGATGTCATGTGGGAGGTTTTCCCTACATATTTTTCATTATTGAAAGCAGTTTGCATGTTTTCTTTTCAGATCAGAGTTAATGTCACGCGAGTCACAAGTTTTGAGTCACATCATTCCATGTACACCAACATAAAGAGATACACTTCAAATTTCTTGAGCATCTCAGTTGATGTTCTGGATATACCCCTCTAGTGTTACCTGTACTCCATTAATGACTTAGTCATAAAATGGGCCATAAATCTTAGCGTTTGTATGAACGGGTGAGACGAGTGTCTTCGTGCCTGTCACGCGAGTCACGCATTTTGCTTTATTATTTCGGTACTTTCTTGATCAGCATTATTACCTTTGTTCCCTGTGTTGTAAGTGTCTTGTTTAAGATTGATATAAAATTAACACACTAACTGAAAAAAGTGAGTATTAAATATTTCTGAACAAAATAACTAAGTGACTATGTCACGCGAGTCACGGTGGAATGGCTGAAAGACGTTTGCTGTTCTTGGGGCAGTTCTCAAGATATATCGGTTATGATGTAACATATAAGCTGTAACATATGCTGAACATAACAAAAGGTCATACTCAGGGAAATGCACATCATGACAACTCAATTTTAATAGGGTTCTGGCGCATAAGGATATGGATGTGCATAACAGGTTTGATATTTATTCGGCAAATCGTTCTAAAGACATCTTGGTAACGAAAAATCTGTGACGGACGGACGGACGTACATGACGACGGCCATACCCTTCGGCCAAAATTTGGCCGAGGGGTAAATTACAAGCGTCTGCTCCGTCATTCGTAATTCAGCCGTCGTCCGTTAAAGAATATCCGCGTTCATAATCCAAAGACCTATTCCATATAACAGTATTAGCACCAAGTTCAAAAAGACAATCATAGTATACATAAACATAGGCTAGTTTCCTGCAGAGAGAAGCGGTCAACATTTTTCAGCGATACCGGCAAGACATCATGATGTTCCAAAAATATCAAATCCGTATCGCTGATCAGCATTCTTAATCTGTTGTCTCCGACATAAAATGGATTATTCTCGTAAAACAGGGCAATTCACAAAGAAATTATCAAGAGAAGAGTGTAGCGCGCAAAACTAGGTTAGGTCAGTTCTCCTATAGCTTAGAAGGAAGTAGTTATTTTTCCTATCCCTCGCAATGTTAAATGACATGATTTCAATGAAAGATTTCTACTTTGATGACATCATACCAATAATTCCCGGATATTATCTCTCAGTACAATATGTCAGTGATCACTTAGACGGTATGAAAACATGGTGTTATCCAGTAACAATTCCAATGAAACAAGGCCGACCGGGGGTGACCGATGTTATTAGTTCCGCGCTGAAGACAATACTGGAATTCAACTGGCCGTAAATAATGCCAGCGCGCGTTAATTACGAGGAGAAATTGCGTAAAATGTACAGACAATATTTTGCACTCACCGATATTTAATCTCAGGCACTTTATCTGAATATCAACCAATCGTAGGGCAAGCCTCTCTCATAGTCTTATACATTCGGGTAAGTAGTATATAAAACACGGCACAGAGCGTATTTGAGGCGGAACTTGATCACGTGACGATCATGTGATCGTTGGGGGAAACCCACCTCCAACACAGAAGAGTTCCAATCTAGGGGAGGTAACTCTGGGTGACTGTAGTTCCGGCAACCTGTAACTGACGATCACGTGATCAAGGCATGTACTGAGGAGACAACTCGAATGTTTGGCCGCCATCTTGAATTTTTGCCTCGTCTCATGTCACGGTAAATTGAGCAACATTACCCTCAAAAAACCATCACATTACTCTCAAAAAACCCTCTAAGACATATAATAATAATAAAGATACCATATAGGTGTTGTACGATCTTATTATGACGAGTCTAGCATCAGTGCCACCCCAGGGTTGAGCGTTTATTGTCCGATATGTCTCCGCAAAAAATAAACAAACAAAATGGCGGCGCTTGCTATGGGGATTCCCTTTTGACATCACGACATCGATCGCGCTGCCCTCTGGAGGCAAGGAAGACAACTTCTGACTGGGCGAACCCTCTGTAGGACAAATGCCGGGTCATCTCCCCTGATTCGAACATTTGCGTCTTTACGGGGAATGCCTGTATGATGTATAGGGGTGGTCATTTTGGTCTTGTGGATTTTACTATGGGTTGTGGTTCGTGAAGGGGCATCTGATGGGCTGGGTGTGGGGTTGAAATATCGGCATTCTGCGCATGCGCGGTGGCCCAAGGGTATGGAAATAGATATTTTGGAGCTAGGGGAGTTACTAATGGTCCAATGGGGCCATATGAGGTATCAATGTGAAGCATTCGTGAAGGGGCATCTGATGGACTGGGTGTGGGGTTGACATAGCGGTATTCTGCGCATGCGCGGTGGCCCAAGGGTATGAAAATAGCCGTGTTGGAGCTAGGGGAGCCACTAATGGTCTGATGGAATCGACTGAGGTATCAAAGTGAAGCATTCGTGAAGGGGCATCTGATGGACTGGGTGTGGGGTTGAAATATCGGCATTCTGCGCATGCGCGGTGGCCCAAGGGTATGGAAATAGCCGTGTTGGAGCTAGGGGAGTTACTAATGGTCCAATGGGGTCGAGTGAGGTATCAAAGTGAAGCATTCGTGAAGGGGCATCTGATGGGCTGGGTGTGGGGTTGAAATAGCGGCATTCCGCGCATGCGCGGTGGCCCAAGGGTATGAAAATAGACGTTTTGGAGCTAGGGGAGCCACTAATGGTCCAATGGGGTCGAGTGAGGTATCAAAGTGAAGCATTCGTGAAGGGGCATCTGATGGGCTGGGTGTGGGGTTGAAATATCGGCATTCTGCGCATGCGCGGTGGCCCAAGGGTATGAAAATAGACGTTTTGGAGCTAGGTGAGCCACTAGTGGTCCAATGGGGTCGAGTGAGGTATCAAAGTGAAGCATTCGTGAAGGGGCATCTGATGGCTGGGTGTGGGGTTGAAATATCGGCATTCTGCGCATGCGCGGTGGCCCAAGGGTATGGAAATAGACGTTTTGGAGCTAGGGGAGGCACTAATGGGCCGATGGGGTCGAGTGAGGTATCAAAGTGAAGCTTATGTGAGGGGGCATCTAATGGGCTGGGTGTGGGGTTGAAATAGCGTCATTCCGCGCATGCGCGGTGGCCCAAGGGTATGAAAATAGACGTTTTGAGAGCTAGGGGAGTCCCTAATGGGCCGATGGAGTTGAGTGAGGTATCAAAGTGAAGCATTCGTGAAGGAGCATCTGATGGGTTGGGTGTGCGGTAGGAATATCATTCTACGCATGCGCAGACGCAATGCGGAGCTCTCGTCCTATCAGAAGCGAGTATTTCAAATCCGTCACAGAGCTCTCAGCCAATCAGAAGCGAGTATTTTGACCCGGTGCATTATGGGACATATCCAAGATGGCGCACGTATGTTCAAGATGGCGGCACATCCGGTGTCGAAAACTGGCCATTTCGTCGGGATGTGGTCACCTAGTGTCGAAAACTGGACCTTGTATGGGTCCTGCTAGACGTTTTGGAGCTAGGGGAGCCCCTAATGGGCCGATGGAGTTGTATGAGGTATCAAAGTGAAGTATGTTTCAAGCATGGGTGGGTGCATGTAAAATTTTTCCTGAAAAAATACGGAACACGGACTTTATCCTAAATTACGTGAAAATGCCTATATGGGGTATGGGGGGGGTATAGGACCATCCTGGGAAACCTACTTCTATACATTTGCAGTAGGGTTGTGGGGTCTCGTTTTACTCGTCTCGTCAAGACAAACATGATAGGAATGGTCCCGGAGCGAATCGGTGAAATTTTTGAAAAAGTACGATATAGCCCCATATAGTCCCATATTGGGGGTATAGGATCAATGTTTGTCCCCCTGGGAAACGTACTTCTATACATTTGCGGTAGGGTTGTTTGGATTTGTTTTTCACGTCTCGTCATTTAGAACATGATAGGGAGTGTCCCGGAGCGAATCGGTGAAATTTTCGAGAAAATACGATATAGACCCATATAGTCCCATACTGGGGGTATAGGATCAATGTTTGTCCCCCTGGGAAACCTACTTCTATACATTTGCGGTAGGGTTGTTTGGATTTGTTTTTCACGTCTCGTCATTTAGAACATGATAGGAAGTGTCCTGGAGCGAATCGGCGAAATTTTTGAAAAGAGTCACCGAGGCCTGGGTAGGCCCATAGGCCTATACTGCATGGCTATGGGTGTATAGGGCCATACGGGGTGGACATGTTGGAGTCTAGGTGAGTCCCTAATGGTCCAATGGGGTCGAGTGAGGTCTTATTTTGAAGCTCTCGTGGAGGAGCACTTGACTACACTAATGGTTCGTCCGTGTTCAATAGTCTGCGCATGCGCAGCCTGGCCCGTAGTATAGAAAGTAGGCATTTTCGGGGGTATGTGGGTGTGTGTTTGGGGGTAGAGATGGGCTATTCACGGTTCGAATGGGTCGTGTGAGGTATCAATGTGAAGCTTGTGTGGGGTAGAGTCAGAATGGCGTGTTTTTAAATGCATGTCGCGTGAATCTGCGCATGCGCCGCCTGGCCGTAGTAGAGAAAACAGGCATTTTTGGGGGGTATGTGGGAAGGATCCCATCATCAGAATCTGTCCGTCATCTATTTGACCCAGAATCTCTTTCCTCAAGGGAAGGCGTGCAGAGATATTGCCTTGAACTACCAATACTTTGTGTTGTTCTCCAATCTTGGTCCGAATGCGTCGTATGAGGTGTCATATTGTAGCAACGCCCGCCAACGCCAAGCTTAACGCTTCAACGCCCTGGTGAAATAGCTCAGAAGTTCTGATTTTCTAGATATTCCATGGAATTGACACCAATTCATCGAAATGCAGTGACGCCCGTCAACGCCCGTCGTTACGCCTTAACGCTCTTACATAACGCCTTGACGCCATGATATAGACCAGAGAGAGAACAACAACAACAACAAGGATGACACATGAGAGAACAACAACAACAAGAAGTTTTTTCATATAGTTTATTTTCCCAATGTTACATCATACCCACGCTGGGGAGCCGCGTTGGGTATGTTTACAACTCAAAAAGACTCTTGCCCAATCAGAGGCCACCATTTGTATCTGTCATATTCGTTCCTGTCCGTTAGATGTATTCTTGTCCAATCAGAAGTCTCCATTTCAGAAAGTTCCATCTTCGGCCATGTTCGCTCTGAACCCGTTTATTCTAATCATCGGCGGGCAGGCCAGGATACCGTTGAGGCAACATATCCTCAGATAGTTGTTTGCGCATTCTGAGTATTCATCAGTGCACGAGTGACGCATTCAACCGATGGCGGTGGTGGATCAGCTTGGTAAGGAAAAACGTAACATTGGTCACCCTCTTCACTGTCCACTTGGTGTTGGGTCGTTGTTGTTGGGCCCATCCCAAGACATCCAATTGTTCCACTTGGTCCAGCATCATCTCTAGTGACCTCCGGTTAATGATGGTAAACGGTTGGTCGTACACTGGGTGGATGGCACTGGAATAGAAATAGCGCAATTCACCCGTCATCTTATGGCATAAGATGTACCCAAATGCTACATTTAATGTGAAGGCCGTAGGTTGGTCATTGAAGATGGTTTCCACGTAGCTGCGTAGACGGGTGAGATTGGTCAGTGGGAAATTGTAGATATCTTGAATAGGGCAATGACGGTGGAAACAGTGCCGTGTCATGGACCAATGGCGCCGAGAGATGTCACTCTCTGGATGATATTCGGGTAAGAGATCGCTAGGAACATTTATGGGCTCGTCCAGAAAATGTTCGATGTATGACGTATGACTCGAAACCGTAACGGTGGGGTCCGGCTGGAAATCCAGGCTCTTCTCAACTGTGGGTATAGGCGGGCTCTCCGTCATCGCATTACCAGTGGCGTTCGTCTCCCCGGGCTGATCTTCACTGGGTCTGACCTTCCGCGGTTCCTCTTCAGTAGGAAGTTGTCGCCAAAACCGTAGAGACGGGACATGAATCAAACGCTGATGCCGTCTTAACTGACTGCGTCGTTTGAAGAGTTCACCACAATCCTTACATTGTTCCGTCGCGCCCTCGTGGACTGAGCGTTCGTGGCGCAGTAAATGATCCTCCCGATTAAATGACCGTGCGCAGGTTATACAAGTATGTCGTGCACCGTTGTGGATGGAGGCCTCGTGGCGTCGTAAATCTTCTGGGCGAGTAAATGACTTCTGGCAAGTTGTGCAAGTGAACATCTTGGTGGTTGACAGAGTGTCTGATGAAACGGCAAGGCCGCTTCCCTTTTATAGCACGCTAGCTGTTGATCTATTTTTAGCACACTCAGTTCAACTACCTACCGGATGTAGACTGTTTCTAATCGTCATCGGGCAGGCCAGGATACCGTTGAGGAAACATATCCTCAGATAGTTGTTTGTGCATTCTGAGTATCTATCAGTGCATGGGTGAATACTTTCATCCGATGGGGGTGGTGGGTCAGTTTAACCACGAAGAACGTAACATTGGTGACCCTCTCCACTATCCACTCGGTGTTGGGACGCTGTTCATAGGCCCATTCCAAGGGATCCACAGTGTCCAGTTGGGCCAGCATCGTCTCTAGCGACGCCCGATTGGTGATTGTGAAAGGATGGTCGTACACTGGGTTGATGGCACTGGAATAGAAATAGCACAATTGACGCGTCATCTTATGGCATAAGATGTACCCAAATGCTACATTTAATGTGAAGGACGTAGGTTGGTCATTGAAGATGGCTTCCACGTAGCTGCGTTAACGGGCGAGGTCGGTCAGTCGGAAATTGTACAAGTTCAATATAGGGCGATGACGCTGGAAGCAGTGTCGGATCATGGACCAATGGCGTCGATACATCTCACTCACTGGATGATCTTCGGGTAAGAGATCGCTGGGAACATCCACCGCATCTTCCAGAAAATGTTCGTTGTTGTCAGGCGTATGACTGGAAACAGTAATGCTAGGGACCGGCTGGATATCTAGGCTCTTCTGAGCTGTGGGTATAGGCGGGCTCTCCGTGATCGCATCACCAGTGGCATTCTTCTCCCCGGGTTCATCTTCAGTGGATCTGTCCCTCCTGGGTGCCTCTTTAGTGGAAAGTTGTCCCTCATGCCGTGGTGACGGACCATGAATCAAACGCTCATGCCGTTTTAACTGACTGGATCGTCTGAAGAGTTGACCACATTCTTCGCATGGACGCTTGGGTGGCCCATGAATTGAACGTTCATGGCGCTGTAAATGATCTGGGCGCTGAAACGACAGTGTAGGCCTACATATCGTACAGCTATACCGGGCGGTTCCATCGTGCTTGGTAGCCTCATGGCGGCGCAAGTCGTGCCGGCGAGTGAATGATTTCGAGCACGCAGTACAAGTGAACATCTTGGTGGTTGACAGAGTGTCTGATGAAACGGCCAGGCCGTTTCCTTTTTATAGCAAGCTAGCTGTTGATCTATTTTTAGCACAATCAGTTCAACTTGGACGTCAGCGACAAGAACCCGGATGTAGGCGTGTGTGTATGTGTGTGCTTGCGAGTGTGTTTCTTGGATCGGAGCTCTTGGAGCTCAAAGCCTGTGGAGCTCAGAGCTCGGAAGTGACATTTGCATATGACCTCTGTGAGGTCACTTCCGCTTCCGTTCACGTGACCGGAACTGACCTTTGACCCCGGCGCGCAAAGGTTTCCACCGCGCCTATACCCACAGTTGAGAAGAGCCTGGATTTCCAGCCGGACCCCACCGTTACGGTTTCGAGTCATACGTCATACATCGAACATTTTCTGGACGAGCCCATAAATGTTCCTAGCGATCTCTTACCCGAATATCATCCAGAGAGTGACATCTCTCGGCGCCATTGGACCATGACACGGCACTGTTTCCACCGTCATCACCCTATTCAAGATATCTACAATTTCCCACTGACCAAGCTCACCCTTCTACGCAGCTACGTGGAAACCATCTTCAATGACCAACCTACGGCCTTCACATTAAATGTAGCATTTGGGTACATCTTATGCCATAAGGTGACGGGTGAATTGCGCTATTTCTATTCCAGTGCCATCCACACAGTGTACGACCAACCGTTTACCATCAATGACCGGAGGTCACTAGAGATGATGCTGGACCAAGTGGAACAATTGGATGTCTTGGGATGGGCCCAACAACAACGACCCAACACCAAGTGGACAGTGAAGAGGGTGACCAATGTTACGTTTTTCCTTACCAAGCTGATCCACCACTGCCATCGGTTGAATGCGTCACTCGTGCACTGATGAATACTCAGAATGCGCAAACAACTATCTGAGGATATGTTGCCTCAACGGTATCCTGGCCTGCCCGCCGATGATTAGAATAAACGGTTCAGAGCGAACATGGCCGAAGATGGAACTTTCTGAAATGGAGACTTCTGATTGGACAAGAATACATCTAACGGACAGGAACGAATATGACAGATACAAATGGTGGCCTCTGATTGGGCAAGAGTCTTTTTGAGTTGTAAACATACCCAACGCGGCTCCCCCAGCGTGGGTATGATGTAACATTGGGGAAAATAAACTATATGAAAAAACTTCTTGTTGTTGTTGTTCTCTCATGTGTCATCCTTGTTGTTGTTGTTGTTCTCTCTCCGGTCTATATCATGGCGTCAAGGCGTTATGTAAGAGCGTTAAGGCGTAACGACGGGCGTTGACGGGCGTCACTGCATTTCGATGAATTGGTGTCAATTCCATGGAATATCTAGAAAATCAGAACTTCTGAGCTATTTCACCAGGGCGTTGAAGCGTTAAGCTTGGCGTTGGCGGGCGTTGCTACAATATGACACCTCATACGACGCATTCGGACCAAGATTGGAGAACAACACAAAGTATTGGTAGTTCAAGGCAATATCTCTGCACGCCTTCCCTTGAGGAAAGAGATTCTGGGTCAAATAGATGACGGACAGATTCTGATGATGGGATCCTTTCCACATACCCCCAAAAATGCCTGTTTTCTCTACTACGGCCAGGCTGCGCATGCGCAGATTGACGCGACATGCA
>JAVTVY010034992.1:0-14705 GCA_036873755.1 Hanleya hanleyi | reverse complement strand
CAGCATAAAATCATAGCATATGTTACAATTAAATAATTAAGCTGTTTTAATTTTCACGGAATGCAGCCATTCTGCAACATCCCTCACAGAACATGTATGTGGAGTATGGGCACAATCAGTCGAGTATTTATCAATATAGCACTCGTAACCTTTACCTTAATATTCACAAGCAAATTTTGATGTGATGGAGGAATCGGGACTGTTACATCAGGGCTCGAAATTTACTTTTTTAAGTGGTTTCCCATGGATAACCACTTTTGACATTCTGCTTGTCCCAGATATAAATCACTTGTCTCAAATTTTTTATCATTTTATCCTTCAATTAGATTTCAAAAAAGAGTCTTTCTGATAACCTCATGTTATGAAGCCAACTGGTATGTCCTGTTAAATATTCTCATCAACATTTTGGTCATTTTGTCTGTACAGTCGGAACCAACCTTACACATATCATGTGAATGATTACCAGAAAAACCGGTCACATCTAAGTCATCTGAACAGTCGGAACCAACCCTGCACGTATATATATCACCTGATGATTACCAGGAAAGCTATGTCACATTTAGCTAGGTCGTCTGAACAGTCAGAACCAGCCCTAGATACGTATCATCTGTTGCATATGCTACTGAAGGAAGAAGGGAAGCACTACTTCTGTCTGTACTGTGTCTGTTGCATGCATGCTGCTGAAGACCCTGGAGTATCTGTGTCTGTTGCATATGCTGCTGAAGGTAGTTCCGGTGTCTGTTGCATATATGCCGCTGAAGGCAGAAGAGAGTATCTGTGCTGCTGGAATTCGCACTAAATGTAGCTGTGTCTGATGTTGCATATGCTGCTGAGGACTGAAAAATAAAATTTGAGCATATAGTTTAAATACCAACAACATACGGTCATTCTAATTTCATTATTAAGATTATATGCCCATTATCTTTGAAAATGAACCCAAAACTCGGCAAGGCTTTGGTGTAAGACCTCCCATTGAAAAGGTAATATCCTGGAAAAAAGACTGACAATACAACTTGCAACAGATCCTTTGTCAATTATATTTCGTGAGTCTTACACCAAATCGTTGCCCAAAACTCCACTAATTCAAACACAATAAAGGGAGATAATCTGCTTGTAGCAATTACAAGTACATGTGGAAATGATCACACAAGTACATGTATCCGTTCCCCCAAACGACTAGCATTTAGTTCGATACAATTTCAACATCATCAATATGATCATTGATAATCATCAACTCAATACTTACATATACTCACTCATCTATACATCACCAGCACCAGAAGTGAATGTTCTACCGTCTTGAATATCATCCTACTGTAAAGCAAGTAGAATACATGTATATTATCACATACCTAAATAATTATTCACCCTGATATATAATTATAAGGCTCTGAACATATAATATATGGCATGCATGGACAGACCTTTATCAGGCTGATATCATGCAGCTGAAGCGTCGCGCATATAATAATCTGGTCTCCATGGTATCGCAAACTCGGTATTCCTTGATATATGTGTATCCTTCAATATATGATAAATACATGTAAGTTATGACTTGGATGCCTGATCAGGGACATACATGTATCCAGGGATTTTTTGGGGACGCCTGTTTTGGCTTTTTTGGGGGACATTTGTCACAAGTGGACTGGAGAATTTGGGCGCCCATACCTGTTTTGGCTTTTTATCGGTATCAAAATGGCCCTGGATATGTCTGTGCTGATATAAAAAAAAAAAAACAAAAAAAAAACACAATGTGATAATCTATATATGTTCATAGGGTATCTACCCATTTCTATATCAGCCTTGGTACATGTCAGCCCGATACCTCCATATCAGTCAAGGGCTGATCGATGTCAGAGGCAATATGGAAGTGGGCCGGTATATCATACTAAATCTGTTCATCACAGATTTCTTGGATAAGAGCAAAAATCCATATCACGATATGGGTGGCATGGGATTTGGTGCAGAGTATCCACTGGGCAAATTGTTCAATGGCAAATATGTGATAAATATAAATCCTGGTGTCTTACTTCTGTCAAAGAAAGGCTGTGATACTTACGTGAACACATTCATCCTCAATCACTCCATCCTCCATATTAGGGTCCTCATCAACTTCTGGTATAACCTTTCCAAAACAAATAAAGACTAACTGTAAAGTTGCATGCATAAAATATTTCTTTTATATATATATTTTTTTTTCATTCAAATAATGCAAAATGCAATTGTACTATTAAGTCTCAAAATGGATATTTACATGCAAATAAATGTGTGTAATTAGGCCCGTATGCTGGGGAGGGTGGGGGGGGGGGGTTGGAGGGTGGGTGTGGTTCGGTGGGTGTGTATGCTTAAGACCTAGAACAAACTAAAGACAATGTATTTAACTGTACTGGTGCAAGCTAGACAAAATATTTTATATCCCCCCTTCCCCCCTCATGCCCCCGCCCCCTCTCCATCCCCTATAGGATATACCATCCCAACACCTTGGTAGAATTGTCGCCTAGCTAGACAAATTATAATTTGGACTGATAACCACACAGTAAGTTAACACATGTGCATGGTTACCTAAAGCATGTAGCTTCTTTTTGCAGTTCTATCATCCCCCTCCCCCCAACCACATCCAAAAGCCATTTATCTTCACCACTTTTCAGCCTTCCAATCTCTGTCATCCCCTTATTTCTAGACTCAACCGATCAGTGTTGAAAATTATTGCTGTACAGTAAAAATTTTGAAATGTCCTCCACTACGGGCACTGCCTACATGTTTATTGGCATGGCGCTAAGCTTACATGGGCGAAACTCAATCGCAAGTGATGTCTCAAGACAAATGTACCTGTAGACGTGTACATACATGTGCACGAAACATGTAGCAATTCTGTTAGCCTGTGAGAATTTATTGCCTCGAAATGAAATTTAAAAACAGTCTGTAGGTGGCGCCACCTATAAGCAGGCATGGACACAATGCCAATCTAATTAAAATTGAATCCTATCTCCTCCCCTATTTGGATATGCAGCATGGTGCTTGTCACAACCAGCTTGCAGTAACTTGCATGTCAACCAATTCCGATAGTGCTTTGAAGGGAACATAATGTTAGGGGCTTTTTGGTTGGCTCAGCCAAATAAGATACCACACTGGCGGGGTATCTTCAGCATGTTGCCGCGTTCTCGCCAGGTTGGCGCCATGATGTGGGTAGCTTTGTAACCTTGAGTTGAAGCGGAGACGAGGACACTATCCCCCTCCCAGACTGCAAGTAATGAAGTTAAAATGTGATCGCGATGTCATAAAACTATTAAATATTCATGAACGTCCTTAAATCAGTAAGATCCTATAGCGACACGTTGGAAAGCATTGATAGGATATTAATTTATTAAGATTGGGCACAATGCAATCCCAAGCGATGTCACCAGAAGACATACCCACATACCAGAATTGGTTGAATCTAGGGAAAGTTTATATTGCCAGGAAAGAAACTTGAAACACATGGCCGACGGATAGACAGATATGGCAAGATGGACGGACCCAAATACTATAATACTCCAGCCATGCACTTCGGTGCACCAGGGGACATTTACTGGTGTGAGCGCCACAGTAATTTGTCTGCTACTTAATTGATGCGATGTTTCCAAAGTGAATTGGAATGTTTAATATTCATGAAATAGCCGATAGCCTACTGCGGCTGAAAACCATAGCTAAGGCTAGAAAGATAGACTTTTGCCTCAGGAGACAGTCCGGCACAGAATTTGAATTTGATCCAGTCTAGTCTAGCTCTAAAGTTAGAGGCAGGTCTCAGTAAACTGTGCACATAGTATGGGTGGCAGAATTTCTTAGCTCTGTTCAATAATCCACTCTATCGCCGGGGAAAAAATACAGAACTCTCTTCTCAAACTCCACAACACCCGCCAATAAATTCCATTATTATCAGTTGCCGGGACATTCTTTGTAGGATCCCTACTTTCCGCAATCAATTATTAAAGCTCATATCAGTCGGGGGAAAAATGAGATTTCGGGTCACGGGCCAATAATGATGAGTTACATGTACAGTACTGCCGAATATCGGTTGGACCCCTGACCTTTGACACAGATATGTGGCGTCATGAATGCCTGTGATAACAGCTGCCTGGCTGTGGGATATTGGATGGTCTATGTCTATACGTATGAAATTTTTCAATAAATAAAAATCAATAAATATAATTTTAATCAACTAGTGGTTTTCTCTTTCATCTTTGCTTTTTTTTCATGTCATAGAGGTCAGGGTATGAAAGAGAAAATCATTTACAAAAAATACTTAAACAAAAAACAAAAAATCGATTCTAAAAAAAAGATTTCAATTTTCATAATTTATTGAAAATTTTTATAGACCATCCAATCCTACAAGCCAGCTGGGCAACTGTGTCTGTCATGTGATCTCATCATGATTATACTTGGTCAACGACAAGAAAATTTTAGGGCAAATACATGAGAATGGACGAGTCAGAGAGCCTGCGCAATTTCACAATCGAGCTAACTCGATGAAGAACTATTTTGAAACTGGTAATAATAGTGTGCCGGTAGATTTTGTCGGGACATAATTCTTTTATTATCGGCACGCTATCAATAATTAGCAGCCCGTCACAGGCAGGTATAATTATTGATGTTGGGCAGATAAAAAAGTATAATGCCCTAAAAAAACATATATCCTACGATATGAACATCATGGCCATCAGTCCCAGCAATGCTAAATCTGCCCCCCCCCCTTTCCAGGGAAGCCCAAAGCAATTTACAGACATTTTGCATAAACAATCACACCCAATTCTAATGCTCCAACAGCTGAATCTCTTGCTGACAGGCGTAATTTTGCATATTGACAATGTCAATATCACAAAATTAAATGTCAGCAGGGTTCAGCTTGTTGAACTAACCCACCCGCCCCATCCCCTCGAGAAGACTGCTTCCATTCCTTGTTGCCTGTAGGCCTGACGACTTGATTTAATTTCAACATATCTTGTGATTGCTTGAAAACTGATGACTACATGCTCTCAAACCCGACACAATGATTGCAAAAAATAAATACTTTTAAAATAACTCAATTATATATAAAAATAATAATAATAATCGGACAACAAATTATTGACTATGTAAAGAAATATTCTTGTGGCCTTCTTTTTTTCTTTTGAAAAATGGGGATAATAATATTTGTTTTTGGTACAAATTCGCTCATACCTCACAAATACTGCCAAAACGTGGAGAATTACACACGGTCCCTTAAACACTGGAATAGCACACCAGCGCTGAAGCGACCGGACTCAGAACTAGGAGAACTAGCGTATTCTAAAGCATTACACGGCAGGGGAAGCAATCCTGAAACAAAACTATCTCGTCATTTTATCATGGTATTTTGATCTTGTGCTATTTGCAGAAATATATCTGACCAATTTCATTTGCGTAAGTCGAAAGAGAAAACAAAAATTGACGCTATGGCCATGGGTACCTTGAGAATAGATGAAACACTACTCACCCAGATTCGACGATACTTCGGCCAAAACCCGAATTTGAGGCCGGCTGTCTTCCTTGTGGTCCATTGTTTCGTTATTTATGATTTGTACGGGAGAAAACAGTCTGGTACCCCAAATATAAATGAACTGCATTCTACCTTCTTGAGATTTGTGAAGAGACAGTGGAGTTTCGTCGACACTGCAAATAGCACAACTCGAATTTCCTCACGACAGCACGTTAACCTCAGCGTCTGTGAACCACGTGATCTGGCACATGGAGCTGCCGTCTGCACATGTTCGCTCAACTGTTCGACTGTGTTAGTAGTGAGAAAAGAGACCATCTCCGTTTATTTTGGGTATGTAGACGAAAGTCATATTTCATGTTGCCGGCTGCCTTGAACTGGTTGAGGAGGGCCTTGAACGAACTCGTCTTCAACCGCATTCCGAGCGGCGTAGTGTTGGACCGCATTGCCGCCCGAATTGAGGCGGTGGTATAGCTGCAGAGTTAGCGTCGATGTCGACACCGCGCGTGGGGGACTTTATTTGCGCCGCGGGGCAAGTGTGACCTATATAAGTACTACAAATGTGTTTCTGGACATCTTCATCATCATGTCATCAAGCCATCAGATTTTCTGAATGTTTTATCTATGCTAAATTCTTGGCAAATGTACATAGTGAATCAGGCAGTAATTATCTGATGTCGAATAAAATTGTTTGACACATTTTTATCCACAGAAAATAAAAAATATTTTTAAAAAACACAAACAACTATTTTGAATTTATCCATGATAATTTGCTCGAATGGGTAGATAAATAGTCACAGAGTATCAGCTCATGAGTGTTTCAGAGATAGTGTAGAAGGTTTAGTAGGCCTGGTAGAGATAAATGCGGTTTCACGCGGATACGGGTGAAGTTGGAACACCCCTCAAACTTACAACTACCTGAAACAGGCGTCACGGGTCATGGTTACCCGTTTAGACATAAATAGGTTGTCTGATTTTTCTCTCCTGAAACATTGGAATTTAGGATTTGAAACTAGGGAAAAGACCCCGTACAACCCACCATTTGACACTATGTTACTTTTTATCGTTGCTAGTTTGCTGGTCTCTGGTACTCCATAAGAACGAACAGAGCTGCATACTCACTCGCGCGTTGTGCTACTCCCACTGCCGATGGTAACCTGCATATCTCCTTCATAAACGAGACGTAAGTGGTATATAATGGTGTATCTCTTTAGTAGGGGAGCCTGGTGGTTTTCAAATATTTGTTTTGGATATAAACATTATCCAGGATGTGCCAATTCGATTTAGGTAATTTCTGCCTCATCTATTCGATATCTTCTGCCATCTCACCAAACTGGTCTTCGTTAGATCCTTGGATCGCATATTGTTGTTTGGCATCTCCAGTTACTCCGCTATAAGTTTCTGCAATATGTTTGTCAAGTATATCCTTCTCAATATTATATTTTGTGTAATAGCGTGTTGAATTTCCTTCCCGTAAAGGTCTATTTCTTTGTAATCACAGCCCTCATCGTCTAGAATCTTCAGTTCCATCCGTCAATTATCTCTTTTCTTGTAAACCTCGTCAGACTCCTTCCGTATATTCCAGCAGGGAATAAAAACATCCAGTTTGCCATCTGAGATTGTACCTCACTCGATACACCTTTCTTCAACCCATAACTTGCAGAGGGGGTTGATATAATAAAAAGGCTCGGTAAATAATTGTAGATGACCGTATGGTTTGGCCACTCCATCGCTGCAGATTTATATAAAATAATCTAATCGTCTCGTGTACATACGGCGACATTATGAAGTTATTTGCTACTATCGATGTTGTTTTAACAGACTCGTTATATTGACAATTAAACATAAACCAATAATGCTCGAACAAGTTTGTTCTATATAAATGAACAACATCTCGTAGTAGTGGGATAGTGAACAGGTATGAACTTGTATCCTGTTTAGCTCCAGTCATGAGGTCGTCAATGATAACATGAATTCTCATACTGACATCGGGATATCCTTCAAAATATGGGACTTAAAGGTACCGGTATACCTTATATACTCTACACCACGGACTACCTGGCATCCGAAAATTTGTATCCATTTACCACAACTTTAGATAATTCTCTACGGGCAGGATTCTACTTAGTCTTGCAAATCTTGCTTAGTACTCGTTGGAAATTTTATGGTTCTTGGTTATGGAGGCCTCAGTTTCTAACACTTTGGAAGTCGCGTCTTTTTTCGTAAAAAATCAGCGTTCTTTAGGCCTAATATTTTGATAAATTTTCAGAACAGGTAATTACTGAAGCAGTAATACATGATAAGGTCCCTCTGGAGATTAGGGTTTAATATCGACTCCCATGGTTGCCGTAGATGTACAAGTAAATGTATTTGCTAAATTATTTAAGTCAGACTACGTGCATTTTATACTACTTCTTGAAACTGAGGATAGCTGCACTTATGTACCAGAATTTGTTGAAATTTATTTCCATTCCCCGGGGGAAATGTAGACACACCGTGCACATATTTCCTATGTGTATATATAATATTCTGAGAGGCAGAGTATCGTAGAACATATAATACATGTGTAAGATATGGTACGCACCAAATCATAACCATATGTAGCAATGAGCTACATGTATAACATTCAACGATGTTCTGGATGTTTGTTTTCTTCTGAACAGGGACGGCAAATGTGAGTCTAGTCCTCCGACACTACTGACATCTAGATGCCCGGGATCCAGGATAGCTGAAACCTTGCTGCTGCAAGGAATCCCCATAGAGAAGGGACACCCCGTCTACTGTAAGCTATACTGTTTTCTTTCATCGTTATTTCAGTTGAGGACTCCAGACCCTTGGTCCCGCTAAAGGCCCCTACACACTACCAAGTTTTCTTTGACAATTTTGCAAGGTTCGATGTAAACTGGTCCGTGTGTTTTGCGAAATACTGTAACATTTTAAATGGCCGAAAAAATAACGTGAAAACCTATCCCAACCAAAAATAATTGTTCGCGTGTACACTTCGTCGTGGAAAACAAGAGCGATTAAAAGCGGAACTTCGCCTCATCTCACTATCTTGGGTATTCTACATTCACATGACCGTAGATTTGATCAATAGATTGATATTGTGTTCTGTTGGTTGCCTAGTCACGTTGGCATCAAAGGTAATACTGGGGCTGATAGGATGGCTATAGGAACTGTAATAAATCTCCACAACCATTTCTACTCGTGAATTACCATTCACAAATTACTCAGTTGGCTTCAATTATGCTTCAGTTGTAATTCGTGAAATTTCCACACCGTGGGAATACCTATAAACCACTTGTAATCAGTAGTTTGGTATCCACTTGTGGCTCTATTTTCTTCATTATAAGGTTAAGCAATGGACCTTACAGATGTACATTTATAGTCAACAGAGGCTTTATTTCTGACTGATACACTGAATTCAGAGATTGGAGTGTTCCATATATTTTCAGATTTTTCAGAATCTCAAAAAAATTCCCGTTTTTCCGAGTTTCAGTCTCACCCGACCATGTTGTTGTTGGTGGTGCTATTTTTTGTAGATACTGATCTTCGTTAAATCATTCTAGCAAACGAAAAAACTTTAGGCGTGGATTTGAGAATTCCCCAAAAATAAAAGTTATGTGAATAAAATTTGAGTTATACACCTTCTGGGGGGTAATCAGTTCGAAATGACGAGTTTCCGAGTGATCAACGTTATTGTATTTCCAGCACAGTGCGCTCTTATGGCAAGCCGTTTTACTTTTTATTCGGCATTTGCTGATATCATTAAATATTTGCTGATATCTTCAAATGATTTGATAATATCATCAAATGATTTGCTGATATCATCAAATGATTTGCTGATATCACCAAATCAGTCGATTTGCTGATATCACCAAATGATTTGATGATATCACCAAATGGTTTAATGATATCAGCAAATCATTTGATGATATCAGCAAATCATTTGATGATATCATCAAATCGAGTGATTTGCTGATATCAGCAAATCATTTGATGATCTCATTAAATATGGCGGAACGTGAAAATAAGCTTAAATGTTAATGCCTGCTCCCTTCTCTCCTGTTGTTTGATAAATTATACCTTGTGGTAAAGCTATCAGCAAATCATTTGATGATATCAGCAAATCAGTTGCAGATATCATCAAATGATTTGGTGATATAAGCAAATATTTGATGATATCAGCAAATATTTGATGATATCAGCAAATATTTGTTGATATCAGCAAATATTTGATGATATCAGTAAATCATTTCATGATATCAGCAAATATTTGATGATATCACCAAATACTGAATAAAAAGTAAAACGGCTTGCCATACGATCTCCCCACAGAGTGGTGTTTCACAAAATAGACTCAGCTTGTCAGCAGCTTTGCTGTTAAGTAGGTCAGAGAATGCTGATTGTCTCCAGCTCTTTCTGTAGTCTGATTAGCTGAGGGAGTGTTGTTCCTGTCCCGTGAATGTAACTGGAAGCAGCACGTTACCTCGTGTTTACTAGCGCCAGTTTTCATGGCGAAGATTGTTTGACTCACCCATGACACTGTCAGACGTATTTACAGTTAAAAGTCAACCATGTACAACATTGTTGACGGGACGACGCGCAAAACATCTCAAATCTTCTCAAGTCTAACGAGACTTTGCCCTGTCTGTTTAGCTGCCTCACAATCTCATGTTGAGTGCACAAAGCCAAATTCATTCGCTTCCGGTAGTGGGGCGCATCTACACCATGCTTGCTATCATGGATGGAACTCTTTGTCCAGTAAACTGACTTATGTACTGAAAATATTTGGTTTCAAGGAAAAAATCAATATATAATAGTGCCTTGAATTTAGATGACAATCTGCAGTTTTTACAACAAAAATAATTTGTATTACCATTATAAGTGTTCAGCATTCTTTCTGTGATCTGCACAAAAGCCACAACGAAGAAAATAAAAAAAGCATGAGCAAAAGCCCTATCCGACATTGAGCTTCATGTCAGGGCTATAAGATCACAACTTTACGGATTTTTTCCAGTTACATGGATACCTTGCCAATTTTTTGTACCCCCTCCCTCCCTACGCAGTAATGTTGATTCTGCTTGTCCATCCGGCTGTCTTGTGTCTGTCCGTCCAAAATGTGTTTCCGGGCAATAACTTGAGAACTGCTCATCGGATTCTCAAATCTGATATGCAATAAACCATGCCATCAGGTGTCGCTTGGGATTGCGTTTCACCTACTTGCGACTACAGGTAGCGCCACCAGGTGGTAAAATCTGATGTTCGTTTCCGAGCAATAACTTGAGAACCACTTACCAGATTCTTCTCAATTTTGGTAAGCATATATCATGCCATGAGATGTTGCTTGAGATTGCGATTCGCCCATTTGCACTTGCGAATCTACGCAATTTAGCTGAGATCATCAAGTGCGATTATCAAGTACACTATGTAGCTTAGATTATAACTTGCTAATTACAAAATATACTGCCCCTTTCTGAAATCCAAACTTTTTACGAATCTACACTACCTAGCTGAGATTATCAAGTGCGAATATACGCAATTTAGCTGAGATTATCAATTACGAATCTATGCTATTAAGCTTAGATTATAACTTGCTAATTAGACAATATATTGCCCCTTTCTCAAATCCAAAACTGCAAACATGTTTTGCGAATCTACGCTACCTAGCTGAGATTATCAATTGCAAATCTGCGCAATTTAGCTGAGATTATAACTTATCTAATTAAAAAATATATTATCTTTCTCAAATCAAAAACTGGAAACATGTTTTGCGAATCTCCGCTATTTAGCTGAGATTATCAATTGCGAATCTACGCAATTTAGCTGAGATTATAACTTTTCTAATTAGACAATATATTCCCTCTTTCTCAAATCAAAAACTGGAAACATGTTTTGCGAATCTACGCTATTTAGCTGAGATTATCAATTGTGAATCTACGCAATTTAGCTGAGATTATAACTTTTTCTAATTGAACAATATATTCTCTCTTTCTCAAATCAAAAACTGGAATTTAGCAACACCTACGCAATTTAGCTGAGATTATAACTTTGCTAATTAGACAATATATTTGAAGGATATGCTTTCTATTATCTGAAGTAAGTAAAATATTTTACAAATATTGGTAACATGCAGAGAAGACATTATTTATCATTTTATCAGGTTGGTTTAATAATAAATGTCTGTCCCATCGGTCACAAGTTATTTGTTTCAATATATATATGTGTGTGTGTACAATTACACTAATGCACTAGAGATCCTTGTTGAGAGGAATGTGTGAGCTACAAGTATGGCTCTTCGCCACTGAACGGAACATCAAAGAGTTAGTGGAATTATTTCAACAGCCTATTTTACATTTAAATAGTCCCGTTTCAGTGCCCAAGGCTCTAGTTTTTATTATTTTTTTATGTATTTAACAAAACATCCATATTGGCTTTCGCGACGTCCATCCATCGTTTATGAACATCCAAGATGGCGGTTACGGCGTTCGCCGGTATTCGGTACAGGTCAAGAGGAATTCCATAGAAAAGCTCCGTACGTCGGCATAATGTCGGTAGAAATTCCCGTGAGGAGTGTCTGGGATTGGCGGGCGGGGAGAACGTCGGCATTTGTATCTGTGGAAAGTCCAATAGTGGGTGGATATAAACATGTCCGATCGAACCATACTAGATTTTTACGAGTTTCCAAGAAGCGACTTCGCGAACTGCAAATATTACGACAACATGCACCGTGCGAGATCCCGAACATCACTCGCCAGGCAACTTCACCTCCGAAGGGCCCTAAATATTTTCCTAATCCTTGTGCAAGGGAGTTATAAGCTTCCCAAATTATATCTTCGGCAGACATATCCAAGAGGGCCGTTCTGATGAAGTCAGTGTCGTCATATTCTAAGCATGCATTTATTAGTCGATTATTCTGCTACATTTTCCCGAATTTTTCAGTTGTGATATTTTCTCGGAAAAGCTACATAATAAATTATATAATAATTATCTTATATGAAATAAAATAGTTTTGGGCACTTTTGTGCGCAAAAAGGGAACTCATTTTCAAATAAAATGACGAAAACATAACATTATCATCACACTGCCATGGCCGCCATTTTGAATTTACCCATGATCCCCTACTAGAAAAGGTGTGGGAATAGGATCTTGCGGTGTTTGTATGAGATATGTGAATTTTCAGCTTGGAGGGGTATCCACTTAATCAGACGAAAATCTTACCACTCATGATAAGGTTTTGAAGACTAAAATTGCACCTAAGTAAACATGTGTTCACCAAAATCATTTTGAAAGAATCTATATACTGCACTTCTGCTCTTCTACAGCAATTGGGAAGGTACTTTACA
The DNA here is from genome assembly GCA_036873755.1 of Hanleya hanleyi. Classification (NCBI taxonomy): domain Eukaryota; kingdom Metazoa; phylum Mollusca; class Polyplacophora; order Lepidopleurida; family Hanleyidae; genus Hanleya; species Hanleya hanleyi. Next base: position 1,868 of record JAVTVY010034992.1, on the reverse strand, counting down.
CAGACTACCAAGTAGCCGTCGTATTCTTGTGTATTGCGAAAAAACCAGATCTCACTTGTGATCCACGCTATAGCATTTATAACGTCTTGAGCCGAACTACCGACGTGACGCCAGATCAACGAGAACATCTCGACGGAATCTTGAGAGACAACTGTGCCGATATGGATAGTATGATTGACATCACTAACAAAGGTATAGTAACCCCAAATTTCAAACCGGGTTATCTCCCCTTCTGCCATGTCAATCGAAAGAGAGATAACCCTGTGTGAAGGTTGGTATAACCCCAGAAGTCTATGACACCCAGAAATCTTCCACTGATATATCCTATTTACTTTCCGGCAGTGACCAGAGGTTATGATTGGCGGTAAAGTAAAGTACATGGTAGTATTCGTCCAGCAGTCAAATTACTGATCTAAGGGCGTAATTATGTGAGTCTTGCTGTTGTTTTTGTTGTTGTTATTACAGAGTATTATGGAAAATGCTGAAAAACGTATGCCTGCATATATGTCATTGCATGTGCAGTGCTGTTAGTTCCGGGACTTGCATGAATGTTGTGTTGTGAGGTTGCAATCATGAAACCAAACGATAAAGTGAAACCCTTACCAACAGACTGTGTTACACACACAGAAAGGAAAGAATACCATACAAATATTGGTAAAGGCCATTCGTTTTTAAGAATGCAGTTGACACAAATCTTAACCAATTTCCCATTTTGTTACTGGAGCATGAAGATAAATTTTCGAAAATTTTCAACATTGATTGTCAAATGAATGGCCTTCTTCTGATATTTGTTTGATAACCACATTTCTGTGTTTTATAGGAGCTTCTATCATATCGCGTTCAATTCAGATTGACTGGAAGTGACAGTCTTATGGTAACTTTTTCACGTTATTTTTGTGTTTCAAGCTGGCGGTCTCAGTACTTAACATTTACACCAGTCCAGGGACAAATTACACTGTACATACAATAAATTTATCTTCAGGTATACGCTTTTCCAAAGTAAATTACACTGTACATACAATAAATTTATCTTCAGGTATACGCTTTTCCAAAGTACTCGGTAGCAACAACAACAACAACAACACCACTCACGTCACTATCCCGTCAGCCATTCCATCTAAACCATCCGAAGTCCAACCAATTTAGATCTAAAGTCTGTTCATCATTTTTTCTTGGCACTTGTGAAAAATCAGTTTGGTTTCACATGAATTGTGTTTTTTTGCGGTGTAAAGTGACCGCTATAAGTGTCAGAGCAATTTCCATCATAGCTCTCTAGATTTGTATCTAATACCGCTTATGCCGGTGCTAGGGGCCGTGTGGTCATGTCATCGAAGTTGCCACATGAACAGGTACAATAAAAGCGTACCTGAGATACAACACATACCACGAATCGTTAGATTCTTGGTGTGTGCTTTAGAATAGGTTAACCGGAAGACTATACTGTGAAGTTATGTGGCTCTGTCAATATGTCGGCACCTCTTCCCACTTCCCTTATATGTGTTGTGATTTGTTATATTTAAAATCTATCACGTTTTAAATAATTTAAATTCTCTCTCTATAAAATGTCATAATACTTCTTTCGTGTATCGAGGTTCAATTACACAGTATGACGTTCTCGTGAACAAAGGTCAGTGAGGCCGAATAATGTCATAACAGGCGGTTAGTGGATATGTCAACTTATGCCCTACCTAACCGAATACACGTTTATAACAGTGGCCTATACGGCAATGACAGTGTAAGACACGTTTATTAATTAATTCCTCCAAATTAACTCAGTCTGTTCAATGGCTTCGCAAATGTCATCTCGGTTTTCGGAATAATTTCCACCAACCTGTTTCCCCCAAATTTTGTTTCCTCTGATCGATTTA
>JAVTVY010034991.1:0-14781 GCA_036873755.1 Hanleya hanleyi | reverse complement strand
CTTTAAATCAAATAGCCAGAGATATACAACAATCTGCGTCTTCAGGAAATATAATACCATCAAAAATCAGTAAAGTATATCAAGATATAGCGTATTTTCGGTTGTATCGTCCAGCGAACATAATCGAAACATCTCAAGATCGGCTTTTCTTGAAACTCAACTACTTAGATAAAGGACTGGACATCATTAATTTACCTCGAATCCTGAATGATCCAGAGGTACGCAACGCTGTACTAAACTATTTTAAGTTCACAGAACCTCCTTGCATTTCATATAAGTACACCAAATCTATAGCCACCAAAATATTCAATTACTCCAATGCTGTCCAGGAGTTTGACTGGAACTTATACACGTCAGGAGGCTATAGTTGTGATTGTGAATTATCGAACTTTATCTATACACCATGCAAACATATTGTGACTGATGACCTTGAAGTAGTGAGTGATAAGGATCTGAAATTACTCCTGATGAAAGGACCTAAATATAGAGAGCCAAGAAGAATAAATCTGAAGGCCGACCAGAAGATAGTCCTGTCTGCATTAGAACAGTACGTTATTGGTTGGTCTAAGCGAGAAAAAGTTGAACCTACACTACTCGCTGATTGGCTGGACCTCACCAAGAGCAAGGTCGTTGAAACAATCCGCCATATTGACAGAAGTACTCTTCCCCAAGCAAAACAAGTACTGAGGAACCTCAATTCGCAAGAAGTTCTAGCAAATCTCCAGAGTAAATTCGTCATAGTCCCAGCAGACAAAGCTCCGAATAATATAATATTCATATGTAAATATTACTATTACCAGGTGCTGGTTAAAGAATTGAGTGTAGACATATCTTCATCAAATACGTCTACTTACTCCCAAACTGCATTTATTTAACAATCACAAAAAGTTTCTCAGGGAAAGAGGTATTTGTCTTCCAACCAATCATAACGACATACCAAAAATATACTGGACTCCCAAAATGCACAAATCACCATACAAAGCTAGATTCATAGCTGGTTCTAGAAGCTGCACCACCAAGCTTCTTTCAACCCTATTGACGAGGGCCCTTCAGGAGGTAAAAGCATTTTGGGAAAGGTATTGCGCCACTATTTCTAAGAACTCTGGCGTTGAATGTATGTGGATATTGAAAAACTCAAAATGTCTTACGGAAGAGCTTGATGCTAAAGGTCACATACCGTACAGACATGTATCCACATGGGATTTCTCGACTCTCTATACTACAATCCCTCCTCAGGACCTTATTGACCGTCTAAGTTCATTAATAGTATCTGTGTTCAAGAAAACTGATCGTAGATATATTAATGTCGGAAGCCATAAAGCATTCTTTAGCTCGACTACATACTAGAGATATCATTCATGGGATGTTTCTTTGTTTATAGAGTTGCTTGAATTTCTCATTAAAATGCGATCCATTCAAAGCCCGTTCCTTCTCATTCACCAAACGCTATATAGACGATCTTCTCGCTGTGGATAATCGCTATATTACAAGCGTCTAGTCCGTCATTCATAATCAGCCGTCGTCCATTAGAGAATATCCGCGTCCATAATCCAAAGACCTATTCCATTTTCCACATAACAGTATTAGCACCAAATTCAAAAAGACAATCATAGTATACATAAACATAGGCTTGTTTCCTGCAAGAGAGAAGCGGTCAACAGTTTTCAATGACGCAGTGAAGGATATATATCCACCTTCACTGGATTTGAAGGAAACTACAGATAGCCCTACAGGCACATCTTATTCAGATCTCTATCTCTATAAAAATGAAGCGGGCATTCTCTCTCGTCGACTTTATCACAAAAGAGATGATTACAATTTCGACATCGTAAACTATCCCTTTCTGGATAGTAATATTCCAGTGGGACCTGCATATGGCGTATACATATCTCGCTTAGTAGCATTTGCTAGATCCTTTGTTAAATGTGATGATTTTAATCAACGTCACAAAACATTGTTGCAGAAACTTATAAAACAGGGCTATTCCATCAAGCGCCTCCGCTCAAAGTTTCTCAAATTTGGCGATACATATCGCATGCTGATAGCAAAATACGAACGTTGCGTGCAAGATCTATGGCGCTACGTTTCGTAACTTGTGTCTAATTCCGCTTAACCCGGGGCTAGGGGCCGTATGAACCCATGTACTTCAAGATCCTCATGGTAATCATGTGAACAGTCACAATCAAAGCGTGACTGAGATACATCTTTTTTTTTTTAGATGACGACTCTATAACGAATATTATGGATTAAGAATACTGATCAGCGATACGGATTTGATATTTTTGGAACATCATGATGTCTTGCCGGCATCATTGAAAACTGTTGACCGCTTCTCTTGCAGGAAACAAGCCTATGTTTATGTATACTATGATTGTCTTTTGAATTTGGTGCTAATACTGTTATGTGGAAAATGGAATAGGTCTTTGGATTATGGACGCGGATATTCTCTAATGGACGACGGCTGGATTATGAATGACGGACTAGACGCTTGTAACGTACATTATACAAAGTGGGGAGAACGTGCTTGTCGGAAATGATGTGTCAGCACCACTTTCCCTCGTTCGAATGCCATCGGGCGTCCCGTGTCATCTCTTATATCCACCGTGATCGTGTTGATATCGGTCTGTCGTACGGGTAGGTAGAGTATGTGGTTGAAACTCTGAGTGACTTGATCTCCTTCTTTCTAATGGGGACCATCCGTAACAGAGGTATGTTGACATCTCCGACAATGTGGTTGTCGACCACGTCCGAGTAGACGTAGAGTCCGTACATACCCACTTTCATATCCATCCTAATTTCGGCTCTGTAGGTGCTTGGACCCCGAGTAGATAGGGTGAGGGAAACCTAGCATTTGCTGTAGGCTAGGACTGAGTTCGACACCCACGTTGGGGCTGAGAAGGAGACAGGCCTTGTCGTTGTGTGTGTTGTAATCGAAGTCCACATGATTGATGAAGTGAAAGGATTTGACGGGTTTTGAAGTATTCGTGACCACCCGTAGAGATTTATAATGCATCAGTGTTCTCAGCCCCTGTATGAACTCCTTGGGGGTATCGTATTGGTCTTCGCGTAGGGTCAGTCGGGTTACTTTGCTTTCGTAGGTCACCTCGTACCACACGCCCTTGTCTCGCACGTTGTACCACGAGTAAGGGTATTGAATATCCACGAATCCACAACCCCATCGTCCAGGTAAATGCAACGGTTGCGGTAACTGGGTCACGTACTTGGCCAAGGTGTTATCAGGAAACACATCGAGCGAACTGTTACTGGGTAACGTGAGGTAAAACATGACGACTGAGCTTTTCTGCTTCCGCTTCCGGGGGTCCCAGGCCCTGGGCGGTTGTATCCGCCGTCGTGATCGTCGCGGTGACTTGCTACCCGTCTTAGATTTCGAATAGGGATGAAAAGAACGTGCCCGTCGTGAGGGTGTTTTGGGAGGTGTCAAAGGTGGTGGTCGGCCACTCGGCGATTGTTGCATTCACGGTTTCTGCATCCAAGTCCAGCGTTGAGGATTCCTCACCAATTCTCGAGGGACGTGTGTGTCTTTCAACTCTTGAGCAAAGGCTTCCCAACCCGGTGGATTAGAGTGTTTGCGAGAGCGCACGGTATCGTTGATCAGATCGGTGATATGGGACCCCGGCACCACTCGGTTTCGAATAAGCAGTTCCCCCTGATCGGTCCAACCCATATCAGGATTCTGTTTCACCCGATTCAACAATAAACGGGCCTTGATCTTGAATGCCTTAGGGACATTGGCCAACACTTCATCTTCGAGCTGAGGTGATGATGAGGCTGGTGGTGGTGGTGGTGATGATGTTGGACCACCCCTATATTGATCCATAAACGTCTTGTAGCGTCTTGATCGGGCAGTCGGCGTTGAAGTATGCTATTCATCTCTTCATCGAGGGACTGTAGTTGTTGTACCGTGGCAGGGAGAGGATAGGATGATTGCAAGCTTTGTAACAGTCGAGGTTCGACCTGCATCATTTTTTGCGTATACTCCATGACGTTAGCGTCCTCCACACACGACGGACCATACTAAGGGTCCCAGTACGGAGGCTGCTAATGGAGCGAGTAGTGCTCCGAGAAATTCACCTTTCTGTAACACCTGTTTCTTTTTCTTTAAACTCGTCTTCTTCACCAGCGTTCGGAGACCCGTCTTGTGCCGTTGCAATTTTCCTTTTTGCAGAGGACTGAGGGAAACATTCCCTTTTAACACATTATGAGCGATTTCACACAAGCACCGTACCAATGCCGCGTCCGCCCCGCACACCAGGGCCCGGACCACCTCCGGTGGCGCGCTGCGTAACATGCGCAGCGCCGGCGCGTGCTTCCGTATCCGCGCAGACATGATGAGGATGTGAATGCTAGGGTGTTCTGTCTTGTTCTTTTATTTGGGCGTGTACACCGCCTGGAATTCACCGAGAAAAATGTGAGTCCGCAATCGAAGTGCCGAGGGGTCCCTTGTTTCAAGTCGATTAGCCATGGGCCTCCTGGGTGACATCTTCAAAGGCTTCTCGAACAAAGGCAGTATTCTTAGGGTACATCTGTTTTGCCAGGTGCATAATTTGTGACGCGTCTTTGGAGTTTTTGAACAACACCACATACTGTTTTTGTGTTTTTGAACAACACCACATTTTGAACAACACCACAAATGGGGTGAAGTTATAGGTGCTTCAGGTGGTGAGTACAGCGTACGGCGCACTAGATGTTCGTTGCGTTCCGTCACATCGACGGGAGCCCGTTGGGTATTGCGATGATAGGCTCGATTGTACGCTCGGACCAGTTGAGGTAGCACATCGATGTACCGTCGGGTGTTTTTGGCTGTAAAATACTTGTACATCCGCCCTTTCAAGGTCCGATTGAACCGTTCCACCACAGAGGCTTTGGTTTCGTTGTACGTATGGAAGAAAAATACCTTCTGTTTCTTGAGAAAGGCTTGAAAGTGTCGGTTGAGAAATTCTGTGCCTTCATCCGTTTGCAAATAGAGGGGTCCTGAAAATCTGCTGGAACGCCTGTACAAGACTCTCCCCTGTTTTGGTTCGGTTGGGTATCACCCATGCGTACTTGGATAAAATATCGATACAGGTCAACATGTGCCGATGTTCATCATTGTGGGCAGCAAATCGACTCATATCGACCAAATCTGCCTGTCATTGTGCGTCTATGCCTCCTACGATGACTCGGTTACGGCGAAAATTCCGACGGGCTGCTCGATATCAATCTCAGTAAACTCAGATATAATATCACGGAATATTATATCTGGATTTCGCCCTATATAAATCCCATGCGAATCTGAAACTACATTTGTTAGCCAATCAGAGGGGCTAGCTTGTTGAAATCACGCCCACAATAATTACACACGGTAGCACGTGGACTAATATATAAACATTATCGGGAAACAGCATCCAAATATGGCATCATTTCCAGACAGATCCGTGACGATCAAAGAGTTTACTCCCGCCGAAAAGTCTGGCTTTGTTTAGAGGTAGAAAATATCAAAAGATTGTGCCGCGCGAGATAATCTCCGAGAAGTAAACGTCAATCATTGTCAGACAGAAAAGTCAGAAATGGTTGTGATTGGCTTATTATGGGATCTCGCAGAATATCGGCAAACATTTCGCACGAAGTTTCATAGCGTTACGTCTAGATGGTATATTCCCCTGATTTACCATCTTGGTTTACCTAGATTGGCTCGATGTAAGCTATAAGTGTCTTGGGTTTTTAACCATTTCCGAACTTCAGCTCCACTGATGCCTTGGGACTGTGCAGCTCGAGCGAGCGCTCCCACATCGCTATACGCGGCTGGACTGACTGGGCTGTAATACAAATCCGTTAATACCTTATCCACATGTTTTGTCTTGGTCCGACCCTTAGCCCACCGGGTGCCCCATCGGGTGCCCCACCGGGTTCCGCTGTTCTGTATTCGCTTCATGATAAGACACTGACGCTCTAGACTGTGTAGACCCTATAGATATAGTACCTCATCGACAATGGGGACTACTTGTTCCAAGGCCGTCCATAGATCGGGGTCCAGGGTAAAATGACCCCCTTTCAGACAGGTGAGTCGAGCAAAACCGGAACCGCGGAAAACGTAGACCTGGTGACATAAGTGGATGAAGTCGCCGTCCAGTTCACCAAGCAACACCCGTTTGAATTGGGCCCATCCTTCTCGTGACAAAGAGACCTGGATTCGCATGTACGGTTATCGATGAGGTCCAGTCGTTTGGGATACAACAACAGGGTGCAGCCAGGTGTAAGACATCGGGAAAGCACAGGGTCTTCTGCTGCTAGCTCTTTAGCTTCATAGTGCACTAAGTCATCGACCTCGGGGAGTACAGTTTTCAGGGCTACCCATAGTGACGGATGAAGTGTGATACGGGGACCACCGCGCTGTTCCAACCGGAAGAAAAAAGAATCACCACTACTTCGTATGTATACACCGACTCCGACATGCATGAAATCGACTTCGGGCTCTTTTCCCTATAACAACCGTGCCAATACAGTCCAACCTGATAACGATAAAAAAAAATCACCTCCTGCGGTTCTTCTTGGACGAGCTCCAGGTGATCATCATTGACGATGAGGTAGACGTTCCGTGTTAGTTGGAATAACGCAAGGTCTGTTCTGCCCGCTGCCATGGTGGTAAATGAAAATAAACGGCTAGAGAGGACTGCCTATATAGAGTAGTACATAGTGCACTTCGTTGCCAGGTCAATAGGGTTGGAAATGCGCTTTTTATACTACTACATGTGAGTCAATGTACTAGCCTTTGCGCATTGCCCCGCAAGGTCACTAGGGCTCGAAATGCGCTTTTATATACCTCTTGGTATAATTAGCCTAGTCTGGGTCCGTACACGCTATAGTTTTTTTTCGTTCTCCCCTAACTTCGCGAAAGTCCGTGCTCATTCGGTGGTTTAATGTTATTTGTATAGGAATTCATTTAACCTAGCGTTTCCCTATACAAAGTTTGAGCACAAAAAGAGGATTGTAAATAAACCCAGGAAGAATGCCGAGACACATTTGGACCAATGGCAAGACGATCATTCAACCAATGGCTAAGCCCGAACAAGAGCCAATGAGTGTGCTAAACCCGTTTAGACAGCCAATCGACATCATCCTGGGTTATAGTATAGGACTTCATTTTAACCTAGGAAATTGCTATTGAGACCTTGGTGGGATTCTGGCGTTTTTGGACCAATGAAATACCGTTATTTCAACCAATCGAATTGTTCAAATAAGAACCAATCGATGAGGTTCGCGCCTTTAGACAGCCAATCGACATCCACCACATTGAGCACAAAGGCTGGCATTCTATCACAATTTTTCCATCTGCAAAGAACCTATAGAGAGAGAAACAACATGAGCCGAGTTGCCAAGATGTCGACGAGCAAAGGTGCGGCGAGGGCGGTGAATGAGAGAAAGGAGAGAAAAGAACTGGCAAGGACCGTGAAAGAATGTTGGTTGTCAGAGATCAAGAAATAGACGAGGGACAACACCAACCTGACACCTCTGTCGTGGGCCGACCTCCATCATCTGGTGACCAGGGCCCCAGCCGATTTGGAGGGGAGGGACTGGTTGGACGCCCTGGAGTACGTGTTGGAGGACCAACAACCACAACCAGTGCTCCAGGAGGAACAACAACAACACCAGCCAGTCGGCCACCTGCTGCGTGAACAACAACAACACCAGCAACAACAACAACAACAACCCGGGGGCTACTTTTCCATCAACCGGGGCAAATAGGCAAGCTCCCCCCCCCCAATCTAGGTAAACCAAGATGGTAAATCAGGGGAATACCATCTAAACGTAACGCTATGAAAACTTCGTGCGAAATGTTTGCCGATATTCTGCGAGATCCAGTAATAAGCCAATCACGACTATTTCTGACTTTTTTCTCTGACAATGATTGACGTTTACTTCAATGAGATTAACATCTCGCGTGGCACAATCTTTTGATATTTTCTACCCCCAAACAAAGCCAGACTTTTCGGCGGGAGTAAACTCTTTGATCGTCACGGATCTGTCTGGAAATGATGCCATATTTGGATACTGTTTGCCGATAATGTTTATATATTAGTCCACGTGCTACCGTGTGTAATTACTGTGGGCGTGATTTCAACAAGCTAGCCTCTCTGATTGGCTAACAGATGTAGTTTCAGATTCGCACGGGTTTTATATAGGGCCCTGATAAGAGCCAGGTGGGTTGTAATGATTACAACGAATGGATCAGTTTTTCTTTCCTCTTGGCGCATAGGGGACATCTCAGCGGGATGAGTGCACACGGGACGGGTATGCAACTGGACGTAGGACATGCTCTTCCTGCAATTTGGTGATACAGCGGGCACATACCTCTTGGTGTCCACAGGAGAATGTCCGCCAAGAATTTTGCATAGTGGGTGACACATAGTAATTGCTTTACCACCCCCAGTGTTGTGTCTCACATAGTATATGTACCAAGTATCAAGGTGATATTCGGTCGGGAAAGGGGTTAAAATAGCCAGTTAGTTATTCAGTTAGTTATTCAGAACAACGCCCCCTGGTGGCGGATCGGGAAACTTATGACGTCATTTAGTAGAGCTTGTCTCACATACTATATGTACCAAGTATCAAGGTGATATTCGGTCGCGAAAGGGGTTAAAATAGCCAGTTAGTTATTCGATTCTGCAGTTAGTTATTCAGTTAGCTATTCAGAATAGCGCCCCCTGGCGTCGGTGCCATCTGGTGTCAACTAATGTCAATTAATGGTGTCAACCGATAGAGCATGCCCAACATAGTTGATGTACCAAGTATCAAGGCGATATTCGGTCGGGAAAGGGGTTAAAATAGCCAGTTAGTTATTCAGTTAGTTATTCAGAACAACGCCCCCTGGTGGCGGATCGGGAAACTTATGACGTCATTTAGTAGAGCTTGTCTCACATACTATATGTACCAAGTATCAAGGTGATATTCGGTCGCGAAAGGGGTTAAAATAGCCAGTTAGTTATTCGATTCTGCAGTTAGTTATTCAGTTAGCTATTCAGAATAGCGCCCCCTGGCGTCGGTGCCATCTGATAGAGCATGTCCAACATAGTTGATGTACCAAGTATCAAGGTGATATTCGGTCGGGAAAGGGGTTAAAATAGCCAGTTAGTTATTCAGTTAGTTATTCAGAACAGCGCCCCCTGGCGGCGGATCGGGAAACTAATGGTGTCATCCGATAGAGCATGTCCAACATAGTTGATGTACCAAGTATCAAGGTGATATTCGGTCGGGAAAGGGGTTAAAATAGCCAGTTAGTTATTCAGTTAGTTATTCAGAACAGCGCCCCCTGGCGGCGGATCGGGAAACTAATGGTGACATCCGATAGATTATGTCCAACATAGTTGATGTACCAAGTATCAAGGTGATATTCGGTCGGGAAAGGGGTTGAATTAGCCAGTTAGTTATGCAGAACAAAGCCCCCTGGCGGCAGATCGGTAAACTAATGACGTCATTTGGTAGAGCTTGTCTCACATAGTATATGTACCAAGTATCAAGGTGATATTCGGTCGGGAAAGGGGTTAAAATAGCCAGTTAGTTATTCGATTCTGCAGTTAGTTATTCAGTTAGCTGTTCAGAACAGCGCCCCCTGGCCGCGGATCGGGAAACTAATGGTGTCAACCGATAGAGCATGTCCAACATAGTTGTTGTACCAAGTATCAAGGTGATATTCGGTCGGCAAAGGGGTTAAAATAGCCAGTTAGCTATTCAGAACAGCGCCCCCTGGCCGCGGATCGGGAAACTAATGGTGTCAACCGATAGAGCATGCCCAACATAGTTGATGTACCAAGTATCAAGGCGATATTCGTTCGGGAAAGGGGTTAACATAGAGGTACAATTATATCGATAAAATAATGACTGATCCCCTTCGAATAGCGAACTGCTAACCGCGAACTGCAGACCAACTTCACGAAGGTTTAGGACCTTAAGGGGTTGAGAATAGTGCACAAAAGACCTAAAATGACTCCCTCACTCAGCTTCATTCTTGCTCCTCCTCCCTCACTCAGCTTCATTCTTGCTCCTCCTCCTCTACGCTAAGGTAACTTTACCAAGTAGCCGAATGGAACAAGTCCAATATCTCATCCAAACGTACGACATTGCACCCTAAAATGGCCGCTTTCGCTACTACTCGTACCGATAACGTCACCAATGACGTCACAGATGACATGGATATCCCTCAAGTCAAGGACCACACCAGGCGAGCATCTATTTGACATCCTACACGGCTTCTTAAGAGGAAGAATGGTCCATCTCTACCCCAGACACCTTCCTTCACACCCCCAAAATGCCTGCTTTCTATACTATGGCCAAACTGCGCATGCGCAAAGATGAAACCGGACTAGACACCAGTCCAATCGGAGGCTACCCCAAGAGAACTTCAAAATAAGACCTCTTACGGGACAATGGGACCACTATGGGTCCACGGGATTTTCCATAAATAGAACAGGGGTTTTCCCGTATAATTCTCGAAGAAAAATTGCACTGGATGACCTCGACCTACAAATAAAACGGATTTGCTCCTAAAATTCCCCGAAAAAAATTGCACTGGACGACCTCGATCTATAAATAGAACAGGGAATTTCCCCGAAAATTCCCCGCCGTAGAGCTGACGTCATGATCTATTAAATAGAACAGTGGGTTTCCCAGCGTAGAGCGATAGTCTATAATAAAGGGGTATATATTCACACTCGCGACAGTCTCATTGTTGTATTCAAAGAAAAGGGAAGGGGTTTATACCCGGGGAAGTCTCAATTCTAAAACATGGGGATGGGGAGGGGGAAGAGCTTTATTTCATTATCAAGGGTGTCAACAAACAGTGGACATGATGTGTTCTTTGGTTGGCAGATCGATGTTTCATACTTCTTCGAAAACATTTACATGATCATCGAATTTGGAACTGCTGAGACAAAAAGATTCGGTTGACATCGCTAGGTTTGAATGTTGACATAGGCGAATGCCGTCACAACCAAAGCATCGGGATAATTTGAACGGTTGAGATTGTACCGTAAAATGTGGACAATTATTGAAAAAGCATCGATCGTATACACAAAGAAACACACATACCTGTAGTTTGTCAGAGCTTATTAAATAGCCCAAATGGTGTGTGACATCCGCTGAACGTTTGGTGTACGTATTGTGAAACAGCTCACGCTGCGTAGCCATATCTCGTGCTGCGCAGATTGTCGCTCGTGCTACACAGGTGGCGCATAGGTCTACGGCGGGTCCCGAGTGCTACGTATGTTGTAACTCGTGCTACGCAGGTGGCGCCTCGGTCTTCGGCGAGAAGCATGGTTGACAGCCCAAGCTAGGTTGTTCCCCATTTTTAATTTGATGTATAAAACTTGGATAGTTTTGGGGTGTTTTATCTTGGGTTCAGCACAATTATTCAAAAAGAAAGTCCTTCAAATACAATTATAAAAACCTGTATGCATGATCGGGATATAAGACACTTTCAGATAACACGAGATTTAACACACGTTCAAGCTATGAAAACGGGATAGATCAGCGGTAAGATGTTGCACTGCCTAGCGGCAAGTCGTGCGATCGAATTCCACCAGTGTCGAATTTTTTGTTTGTCAATATATTTTTTTTAAAGAAAAAATGGTATTAATTTTACCGGTATTTATTTTTTGCAAGTATCGCATACAATAGCGGTGATATGTCTGGAATTAACCCTGTGGAGTGATGAACTTTTCAGCGAAAATCAAACTCTGGCCTCGAGACCCCTCTCATCGTGTTCTACAGTGCGAGATAGAGAAAACAAGGGGCCAGGCCCCGAAGAAAAAAAAAATGACCAAACATATGCCTTCCCCGTAGATTCAGTCACTGGGTCTTATATGTAGGGGGAGATAACTGGGCCGTCACGTGACCGGAAGTGACCCGGATGTCACGTGTCCGGCTGTGACGTTATCTGTGACGCAGGACCATCATTTGGGACCGTCATTTTCCTAATGAATAAAGGTTTTATGTACTACTTGCGCAAATGTACAAACGTCTCTGTGTAATATTCCACAGCTCATGTAGAACAGCCGAACAGTTAGGGACCATAGGTCTGCCAACATATGGTCCCTAGCCATGTTTGCCGATGATGTCTCAAGGACACCAAATTCGTTGCATTAACCAACAGTTACGTTCTGCTTATAGGCGAACCTGGTCGAGCCTGCTTAGAGGCGGGCGTAGATACAGAGAGCTCGATTCAGAATGTTTGAGTTGGTGGAAATAGAGAATTTACGATGAATAAACGTAGCAACAAATGAGTTACTTCAGCATTTCTTTCGACAAAATTACTTCCCTTTATTTCACCACACCCCCCACCACCTTGTCCATTACCCATGTGACTAGAGCTGTCGAAGGCTTTATTGAAGGTATATTTTTCGGCCGATCTCTTTCTTTCTCTTGACGTAGTCTCTCAAAAACTGAAAATACGATAGAGAATACCAAACCGGTAATTAATTAGATTTACGCGCGTGTAAGAAGAATGAAACATTGTGACACCTACATGGGGACGACTGGGCACGAAAACTGGCTGATTGATAACGACGGCCCTACAATCAATTCGCCCACTGTGAAACAATTTGACGACGTCCGTCCCATACGAATCCGTAGTAAATCAAAATCTGACGACTTTCTCATTGGCAAAGATTACGATACGTGCCTTGACAAAAGAAAAGCGAGGCGTAGGCCTGGATACAATCCCAAACTTGGAAACTCCTAAGTCACACATCCAATCTGATGGGAAGGTTAATAATGTGACGTTCACAACTTTGCCCAATCGCATTCCCTACTGGAAAGAAGCATTCTGTCTAAAGTTCCCCGACAGGGTGAGCAAGTTGAAGAATGATTCGGGTTTCAAAGTGACCTATTCTAGCGAGCCCCATATAGCTACGAAAGTAACAATAAACTTCTACAAAACTGGTAATGTTGTCATACAAGGTGTCAATAAGTGTACAGAGTTTGTGAATATATACTTTGATGATCTACGTAAAATCGTGAATGAGCTGGCGAAGAATGAGCTCCTAGACATTGCTATGCGCACCGATCCAGTTGTGTTATCTGATCCCCATGATCACATCAATCTCAAACACATCAGTGACACTGCTCTCTTGACACCAAAGCAGGCTAGCTTTACACGTATCTCTACCCAACCCTCTGAAACAAAATCAAGTGCAAATTCAAATTCAAGTCCAAATGGAATCAGTCCTAAACAACCTGTTATACTTCAGAAGGCAGAATCACACTCGGCAACACTAGATACTAAGCTAACTCAAATTGACACTGTTGTACAAACGTTAGCAAGATCGGTTGACCAACTCAGTAACTTACTTACTACAGACTTTAATAGTATTTAAAACTGAGTCACATGGAACAAAAAAAAGAACTCAAAGAAAAGGTATCCAGCATCCAGGAAACCATCAATGGGAAAACAAAACACCTCAGTCAGCAGGTGGACTCTCTTCACGTGAAACTGAACATCCAGGACACGAAACTGGAAACTTTTGGAACTAATATGAAGGCGAGAACTGAGTAATCCACAGCCCACACCATCAAATCCCTCCCATCTGCAGAAATCTTCCAAACAATAATCGAGTCTATACAAACACAGCTCTCCACTCTCCGCTGAAATTGAAAGTAGGCTCATAAGTGACATACGGGACGTGAGACAAACGTTGCTAGACAGTACAAAGCAACATCATCAGCAAGAAGATAAAACTTGTGCAAGACAAGTAGAACATACATCTCTCCAGAAACCTGTAACAATGGACCGAGACCAGGCAACAGTGGTAGCGCAAAAGCATTTACTGGTTACTGAGCCCAGCTGTCCCCCCGATGAAAAATGCCCCGGTCCTGGAAGTAAAGAACCTGATACACAAGAAGCTCACAGGAGTGTCGTCAGCACAAATTGTCTTGATTCTTCCAGCACGATGTCATCGGGATCACCTATGACACGTACACCTTTACTTAGTAGTACTGACGATGCTGATCTTCGCACAGATGGGAATGACAAGCCCATTGTTGGTCCTGAGAACCACAATTCTGTGTTTGATGTGCTGGTTCTTACAGATTCGTCTTTCAGTAGACTGAACCCGCGAAGGTTCGCCAGGAACAAACGTATCAGCAAACAAGTAGTCCGTGGTGGATTACTGGAAATGGCAGATTTTCTGAAAGTGAGTGACAATATTCATGCATCCTAGGTGGTAATCCATATGGGCACTAATGATTTGAGTCGCGTCGGTGAGAAGGCGTTCGAAAAAAACGCCATACAAATGCTCAACACTGTAAAACAAAAGTTTCCAGCCAGCCCAGTGTTCCTGTCTGGTATTCTGCCCCGATTGGACAGTTGTGGTGCCCATGTGAACAGGGCAAATGTAATCCTACACAAGCTGTCCTTATCCTGTGGTGTTACATTCACCGACAACAATATGGTAACGAAATGTGGTTCGCAAATACAGGAATCAGTATACTATGACAAAGTTCATCTCAGTGATCGGAATGGAGTTCCAAGACTCGTCCTTCATTTACGACATGTGCTGGGTATTAGTGCTACAGATATTGAACCCCTCCAACCCAATGAGTCCATTGGTGGTCCCATAAGTCATACAACTGAACAACCACAAAAGTCCACTCAAGAAAACCCGATCACTGTAGGAGGAAAGACCGGCCACGATAGCAGAGGGGCCTCCCTGAGCCACAGATAACCTCCCCTGAGTTGATTCGTCCCTCGGTACCTACTGTAGGTCCGCCAGCATGGCCTTGGCAGCAACA
>JAVTVY010034990.1:0-13751 GCA_036873755.1 Hanleya hanleyi | reverse complement strand
CACCGCGGTGGAAACCTTTACACCGCGCGCGCCGGGGTCAAAGGTCAGTTCCGGTCACCTTTAGCGACGTACACCAAACAGAAGCGAGTATTTAAAATCCGTCACAGAGCTCTCGTCTAATCAGAAGCGAGTATTTTGACCCGGTGCATTATGGGACATATCCAAGATGGCGGTTCCAAAATGGCGGATCCAACATGGCGGCTCCAAAATGGCGGCGTATGAGAGCTTCTGGACATGGACCTGATAGAAGTCCAGAATGGTGGAACATTCGTAAACATTCGGGCACTTTTACATCCGGGGACTTTTACATCCGAAGAGACACGGAAGTGCCCGAACATGATATCAGCTAGCGTGCTATAAAAGGGAAGCGGTCTGGCCGTTTCATCAGACACTCTGTCAACCACCAAGATGTTCACTTGTACTACGTGCTCGAAATCATTCACTCGTCTGCACGACTTGCGCCGCCATGAGGCTACCAAGCACGAAGGAACCGCCCGGTATAACTGTACGATATGTACACCGTCGTTTCAGCGCCCGGATCATTTACAGCGCCACACACGTGCACGCCATGAAGTACCCAAGCGTCCATGCGAAGAATGTGGTCGGCTTTTCAAACTGACCAGTCAGTTGCTGCGACACCAACGCACACGACACCCTGTTCCGCAGCCACGTTTGCAGATAGAAGAGCCCGTAGGCATCAATATCGAAACAGGGGGAACTCCCACCCATCGCACGAGGGCCGATGATGATGTCGCCCTAATTCAACAGTCAAATTCCGACGACAAGACCTTGGGCCAGATTTTGTACGACGTGGAGGGCAAAGTACACTTCGTGGACGAAGCCATAAATGTTCCCAGCGATCTGTCACACGAAGACCATCCAGTGAGTGACATTTATCGGCGCCATTGGCCCATGATCCGGCACTGTTTCTACCGTCATCGCCCTATTCAAGATATCTACAATTTCCGACTGACTGACCTCGCCCGTCTACGTAGCTACGTGGAAGCCATCTTCAATGATCAAACTACGGCCTTCAAATTGAATCTGGCGTTTGGTTATGTGCTGCAGCATAAAGAGACAGTCCAAGTCCGATATTTTTACCCGAGCAGTAACATCCGGGTATTTGACCAACCGTTTACCATCATTAACCGAGTGTCGCTAGAGACGATGCTGGAGAAACTGGACACCGTGGATCCCTTGGAATGGGCCCAACAACAACGCCCCAACACCAAGTGGACAGTGGAAAGTGTGACCAATGTTACGTTTTTCGTTACCAAGCTGACCGACCACTCCCATCGGCTGAATGCGTCACTCATGCACTGATGAATACCATAACATGCCGTACATACTCTATATGTCTACATGTTGATCGTTGACGGTACGGAGGTGACCGAAGAGACACGGATGTTACCGAAGATGTCACGGCTCGGCCCTCGACTTGGGGATAGTTGAACTGAGTGTGCTAAAAATAGATCACCAGCTAGCGTGCTATAAAAGGGAGGCGGCCTGGCCGTTTCATCAGACACTCTGTCAACCACCATGATGTTCACTTGCACAACCTGCCAGAAGCTGTTTACTCGTCTAGATACGTTACGACGCCACGAGGCCTCCACCCACAACGATGCTCGGTATACTTGTATAATCTGCGCACGGTTATCAATCGGAAGGATCATTTACTGCGTCATGAGAGGGTACTCCACGCGGGTGCGACGGTACTATGTAATGATTGTGGTCGACTCTTCAAACGACCCAGTCGGTTTAGACAGCACCAACGTTTGATGCATGCCCCGTCTCTACGGTTTGGGCGACAACTTTCCACTAAAGAGGAGCCGCGGAAGGTCAGACCCAGTGAAGATGAACCCGGAGAGACAAACGCCACTGGTGATGCGATGACGAAGAGCCTGCCTATACCCATGGTCCAGGAGGGCCTGGATATCCAGCCGGACCCCTCCGTTACGGTTTCGAGTCATACGCCTGACAACATCGAACATTTTCTGGACGAGCCCATAACTGTTCCTAGCGATCTCTTACAGGACGCCCAGCGAGTGAGTGACATTTATCGGCGCCACTGGTCCATGATACGGCACTGTTTCTACCGTCATCGCCCTATTCAAGATATCTACAATTTTCGACTGACCGACCTCGCCCGTCTACCTAGCTACGTGGAAGCCATCTTCAAAGATCAAGCTACGTCCTTCAAATTAAATCTGGCGTTTGGTTATGTGCTGCGGCATAAGGAGACAGACCAAGTCCGATACTTTTACCCGAGCAGTAACATCCAGGTATTTGACCAACCGTTTACCATCATTAACCGAGTGTCGCTACAGACGATGCTGGAGAAACTGGACACCGTGGATCCCTTGAAATGGGCCCAACAACAACGCCCCAACACCAAGTGGACAGTGGAGAGGGTCACCAATGTTACGTTCTTCGTGACCAAACTACGGAATATTCCCATCGGGTGAATGTATTCACCCAGGCACTGATAGATACTCAGAATGCACAAACATGTATCCGAGGATATGTTGCCTCAACGGTTTCCTGGGCTGCACGATGATGATTACAATAAACGGTTCAAAGCGAACATGGCCGAAGATGGAACTTTCTGGAATGGAGACTTCTGATTGGACAAGAATACATCTAACGGACAGGAACGAATATGACAGATGCAAATGGTGGTCTCTAATTGGACAAGAGTGTTCTTGAATTGTAACACCAAGTGGATAATGGAGATATTGACCAATGTTGCGTTCTTCGTGGTTAAACTGACCACCACCTCCATCGGATGAAAGTATTCACCCACGCACTGATAGATACTCAGAATGCGCAAACAACTATCTGAGGATATGTTGCCTCAACGGTATCCTGGCCTGTCCGACGATGATTAGAATAAACGGTTCAGATGGCACTTTCTGAAATGGAGACTTCTGATTGGACAAGAATACATCTAACGGACAGGAACGAATATGAAACATGCAAATGGTGGCCTCTGATTGGATAAGAATCTTCTTGAATTGTAAATATACCCAACGCGGCTCCCCCAGCGTGGGTATGATGTAACATTGGGGAAAATAAACTATATGAAAAAAACTTCTTGTTGTTGTTGTTCTCTCATGTGTCATCCTTGTTGTTGCTGCTGTTGTTGTTCTCTCTCTGGTCTATATCATAGCGTTATGTTAGAGTGTTAAGGTGTAACGACGGGCGTTGACGGGCATCACCGCATTTCGAAGAATCAGTGACAATTCCATGGAATATGAGAGCTTCTGAGCTATTTCACCAGGGCGTTGAAGCATTAAGAATGGTGTTGGTGGGCGTTGCTACAAGATGACACCTCACACGGTCCATTTGGACCGCGGATGGTCCATCTCTACACCAAATAACATCCTTCACTGCTAAAAAAGGCCCACTTTCGCTACAACTTGTACTAATGACGTCACCAATGACGTCACAGATGCTATAAATATCCCTGAAATCAGGGTCTATACTCCGAGAGCTACAACATGATACCCCACACGACGCATTCGCAACGCGGATGGTCCATCTCTACACCAAATACCTTCCTGCACTGCCCCAAAAGGCTCACTTTCGCTAATACTCCTACTGATGACGTCATCGATGACGTCACAGATGCTTCGGACATGCCTCAATTCGGAATGTACACCCCGAGAGCTACAAAATGACACCTCACACGACGCATTCGGACTAAGGATGGTGCATCTCTACACCAAACTCACCCTCACGCACCCACAAAATGTCCACTTTCGCTACTACTCGTACCGATGACGTCATCAATGACGTCACAGATGACGCGGACATCCCTCAAATCGGAATGTACACCCCGAGAACTACAAGATGACACCTTCCAGGACGCATTCGAACCGTGAATAGCCCATCTCGACCCCAAATACCTTCATGTACTGCCCGAAAATGTCCACTTTCGCTACTACTCGTACCGATGACGTCACCGATGACGTCACAGATGACGCGAACATCCCTCAAATCGGAATGTACACCCCGAGAACTACAAGATGACACCTTCGAGGACGCATTCGAACCGTGAATAGCCCATCTCGATCCCAAATACCTTCATGTACTGCCCGAAAATGTCCACTTTCGCTACTACTCGTACCGATGACGTCACCGATGACGTCACAGATGACGCGGACATCCCTCAAATCGGAATGTACGCCCGAGAACTACAAGATGACACCTTCCAGGACGCATTCGAACCGTGAATAGCCCATCTCGACCCCAAATACCTTCATGTACTGCCCGAAAATGGCCACTTTCGCTACTACTCGTACCGATGACGTCACAGATGACGCGAACATCCCTCAAATCGGAGTGTACACCCCGAGAACTACAAGATGACACCTTTCAGGACGCATTCGAACCGTGATTAGCCCATCTCGACCCCAAATAACTCCCTTCGCTGCCCCAAAATGGCCACTTTACTTACTACAACCAACTGCGCATGCGCAGATTAACGCGACATGCATTCAAAAACACACCATTCTGACTCTACCCCACACAAGCTTCACTTTGACACCTCACACGACCCATTCGAACCGTGATTAGCTCATCTCTAACCCAAACACACCCCTACATAGCACCCAAAATGCCTGTTTTCTATACTACGGCCAGACTGCGCATGCGCAGACTATTGAACACGGACGAACCATTAGTGTAGTCAAGTGCTCCTCCACGAGAGCTTCAAAATAAGACCTCACTCGACCCCATTGGACCATGAGTGGCCCACCTAGACTCCAACATGTCCACCCCGTATGGGCCTATACACCCATAGCCATGCAGTATAGGCCTATGGGCCTACCCAGGCCTCGGTGACTTTTTTCAAAAATTTCACCGATTCGCTCCGCAACACTTCCTATCGTGTTCTAAATGACGAGACGAGTAAAACGAGACCCCACAACCCTACCGCAAATGTATAGAAGTGGGTTTCCCAGTAGGATAAACATTGAACCTATACCCCAGTATGGGTCTATATGGGGCTCGGTGAATTTTTTCAAAAATTTCACCGATTCGCACGGGGACACTTCCTATCATGTTCTAAATGACGAGACGAGTAAAACGAGACCCCACAACCCTACCGCAAATGTATAGAAGTACGTTTCCCAGGGGGACAAACATTGATCCTATACCCTCAGTATGGGACTATATGGGGTTCGGTGACTTTTTTCAAAAATTTCACCGATTCGCACGGGGACACTTCCTATCATGTTCTAAATGACGAGACGAGTAAAACGAGACCCCACAACCCTACCGCAAATGTATAGAAGTACGTTTCCCAGGGGGACAAACATTGATCCTATACCCTCAGTATGGGACTATATGAGGCTATATCGTACTTTTTCAAAAATTTCACCGATTCGCACGGGGACACTTCCTATCATGTTCTAAATGACGAGACGAGTAAAACGAGACCCCACAACCCTACCGCAAATGTATAGAAGTACGTTTCCCAGGGGGACAAACATTGATCCTATACCCTCAGTATGGGACTATATGGGGTTCGGTGACTTTTTTCAAAAATTTCACCGATTCGCACGGGGACACTTCCTATCATGTTCTAAATGACGAGACGAGTAAAACGAGACCTCACAACCCTACCGCAAATGTATAGAAGTACGTTTCCCAGGATGGTCCTATACCTCCCATACTCCATATAGGCATTTTCCCGTAATTTAGGATAAAGTCCGTATTCCGTATTTTTTCAGGAAAATTTTTACATACACCCACCCTGGAACTAGGGGAAGATAACTCTGTTGATAGACAAGCCCCGTTAAGCCCGGCGACCTATATACCCCTCATACCCCATATAGGCATTTTCCCAGGTTTTTCGATAAAGTCCGTGTTCCGTATTTTTTTTTTCAGGAAAAATTTTACATGCAGCCACCCAGCCATCAAATACCCCTTCACCTAGGCTTCACGTTGATACCTCACTCGACCCCATTCGACCATTAGGGGCTCCCCTAGATGCCAAAACGTCTATTTTCATACCCTTGGGCCACCGCGCATGCGCAGAATGATCCTAATTCAACCCCACACCCAGTCCATCAGATGCCCCTTCATGAATGCTTCAATTTGATACCTCACTCGATCCCATTGGACCATTAGGGGCTCCCCTAGCTCCAAAAAGGCTATTTTCATGCCCTTGGCCCACCGCGCATGCGCAGAAGGCCGATATGTCAACCCCACACCCAGTCCATCAGATGCCCCTTCACGAATGCTTCACTTTGATACCTCACTCGACCCCATTGGACCATTAGGGGCTCCCCTAGCTCCAAAACGTCTATCTCCATACCCTTGGGTCACCGCGCATGCGCAGAATGCCGATATTTCAACCCCACGCCCAGTCCATCAGATGCCCCTTCACGAATGCTTCACTTTGATACCTCATACGACTCCATTGGCCCATTAGGGACTCCCCTAGCTCCAAAACCGCTATTTCCATACCCTTGGGCCACCGCGCATGCGCAGAATGCCGATATTTCAACCCCACACCCAGCCCATCAGATGCCCCTTCACGAATGCTTCACATCGATACCTCACTCGACCCCATTGGTCCATTAGCGGCTTCCCTAGCTCCAAAACGTCTATTTCCATACCCTTGGGCCTCCGCGCATGCGCAGAATGCCGATAGTTCAACCCCGCGCCCAGCCCATCAGATGCCCCTTCACATATGCTTCACTTTGATACCTCACTCGACCCCATCGGTCCACTAGGGGCTCCCCTAGTTCCAAAAAGGCTATTTTCATACCCTTCGGCCACCGCGCATGCGCAGAAGGCCGATATGTCAACCCCTCACCCAGCCCATTAGATGCCCCTTCACCTAAGCTTCACTTTGATACCTCACTCGACCCCATCGGTCCATTTTATCTAGGGACTACTTTCTCTCCGCGGAAGCTTTTTCCCGAGA
This sequence comes from Hanleya hanleyi, assembly GCA_036873755.1. Classification (NCBI taxonomy): domain Eukaryota; kingdom Metazoa; phylum Mollusca; class Polyplacophora; order Lepidopleurida; family Hanleyidae; genus Hanleya; species Hanleya hanleyi. The sequence continues at coordinate 6,814 of JAVTVY010034990.1, read as the reverse complement.
CCGAATCACCGCCAAAACCGCGGCCAAACCGCATCACCGCGGATGAATACATTTTTTTTTCTTTTTTGCCGGAACTATTTTCCACCCACCTCCCACCACCCACAGCCACCATCTTGTCCCACCACCCACAGCCGCCATCTTGTCCCACCACCCACAGCCGCCATCTTGTCCCACCACCCACAGCCGCCATCTTGTCCCACCACCCACCATCTACACACAGGCCACGCCCCAATACGCCCCAAAAAACCTCAATTGTGACGTCAAAACAAGTTCTGCGCATGCGCAGTGAGGCGCTACTTTATCAATTTGCTCTTTGTATACTACTTAGGGGTGATTACCGTCCCATATTTTCTTTAGTTCGCGGTTTATCATACTGAAATGCTCCACGCATTGCTTTTGGATATTAGCCTGAAAGATAGAGTAGGCCTAATCAGACTTCCCGTATCTGCTTTAGTTTCGCCATTATGACGTCATCAATCTAGAAATTGTATTTGTCCTTTACTTGTGTCTGATTATCGCGCCTTGTTCTGTTTTTTTTTTTCTTTCTTTATTTCTATAAGTTGTTACATTTATATCTGGATAGTGTATCAAATGGTTTCATTTGAACCAAGCGTCGTACAGAAGTAAATTAGCATGATATTATGGGTGACAAACTAATAATCTGGCCTGAAATAAGACAGAAGAACAAAATCTGATTGAGAGTGCCTCACAAAAATCGGGGTTATTTGAAATTTCTCATGTCTCTTGTCAAACTCAACGTTACTTTGTGAAAACTTGGTATATCATGATTTTTGCATGGGTATACATAATTTTGATACAATCACAGCAAGGGGTTGTGAGGAAACATAAACTGTAATGAATAAGAAACGATTTTATTGCTGGAGATTGTCTGTTTGCTCAATATTGTATGGGTATGGGTAGAATCGAAATGGCGGCCGTGCATGTTGGTATGGTCTGATATTTATGTAAACTAAGATGGTATAGGGGCCGTGAGGAAACTTCATAGTCTCCACATGAACAATCGCAATAAAATCGCGGCAGAGATATTTAGGCTACGTTCGAGAATCGACCGCATTCACGGGTCTGAATGTGAGGTGCAGAGGGAAGCTTTCCTATAGAGTAATATGCTTGCTCTTTAGTTGCCAGACGTCGTAAATTTCCCCCACCTTTCTGCACATCGCTCCAGTTTATTACCTGTATATGGTAGGTTTATGCTGGTGAACTGTTAGTCTCCGAGGCTCGCCCTCTCGACAAGTATGTGTAGGTTTATTGTTTTGGTGGGAAATTTAAGCCGTACGACGTCAGGTTACATGTAGTTACAGGTTAGTTTTTCAGGGTATTGTTGCATTTACCAGGTTTGTTGATACGTTTACTCCATCAGACGTCCACGATGCGCATTCATTAGCATCAGACGAGTTATTTGTTTGAGCTGATCTGTCATCACAGCACCCGAGCTAGCGTATCTAATTCCGCTTAAGCCGGTTCTAGGGGCCGTGTCTTCAAATGAACATCTGCAGTAACATCGCGGTTGAGATACTAAGGCTACGTCTGAGAGTTCACCGTATTGGTGTGTATCCAAACAGATCTCTACCAGTGCAAACGATCTCTACCCGTAATGAAATTACAGGCACGGCGGAAGCAATTCATGATTGGGGGGGCTACTATCACAGCACAATTAGGCGAGGGTCCAGGGGCCGCCTAGGCCCCGTAAGCTCCAGAGGTCTTAGATGGCCGGAGAGGCGTTCTAGCGTATTTCCGAGCAATAAAACAACAAATCCTCGCCCGTGTAAACTCTATTTGGGTTGCCTGTTTTCCCAATATTTTTTTTAATATTCATCATCGTCAAGCAAAATGATGTTCGGAAGTATAAATAATTTAAATATATATCAATTCAAATATATTCAATCCAAAGGTTCATTAAGCTTCGATCAGGTCATTGGTACAGAGATTTTTCCCACTTTTGTCTCCTTGTGATTCATGTATATTGGAAATTCTACAGCCGTCAGCGAACGTTCAACTTCTGCGCTACCGGTAAGTGGTGTGAAAGCTTACCTCCACTGCATGCTCCTGTATCCATAGGGAGGAACCGATTCTCGCATCTTCGCAAATCCAAGCGAAATCTACACGTGTAAATGACGCGGATTTAGTGTAGCATTTAACTTGAAATGTGAAGCTGCGATTCTCGTTGATGACGAATTCATTCCCTATATCAACCAATGTGATGGAATACGTACAACTTGGTTGATATACATGTAGCGAAGGAAGTCATCAACAATGAGAATCGGAGGCGAGTATTTGGTCGATGTTTGGAGTAGTCTAGCGTGTACTAGAGCAGCATTTTACGAACACGACTTGTAAATCATGTGAATAAGCAAGGATGACTCTCATGGTTATAACTTATCGGAAATTAAAATCTGATTTCAATACAGATTATAGGTGTTTTCGCGTCACTCTATCGGTTCTTTGTCTATCTTTGTCTAATTTTTTTGTTTCGTGTGTGTATCTGTGTGTGTGTTCGTGTTTTTTTCTGTTTTTTGCTGAATGTATTGGTCGGGGATGGCCCCTCAGCCGTCCCTGTATCACAGCACAATTAGGCGAAGGTAACAGTCACCTAAGACTGCGAACTGTAAAGAGCATATTGACTGTTTTCATGTGATTGACAAAATAAACATCAAGAATATGGTTTTCCTTTTATCACCTTATTTTGTCTTCTTGGATTCTTTCTTTACGATTATTCGCTTGCAAAACGAATAGCAAAATTGAGTGACAGTATTTTACCTTCGCTGATATCACGAAACGTCCAGGACAGAAGGAGTCATATGTTTTTAGCGGCATTTCGTCTTAGTAATTGGTGGCATACATGGTGTGAGGATTTAATCATTTATTTCTATCATCTTTTATATGGTATAACACTATTAACATTCTGTGAACCTAAAAATTACTAAACAAGGCCGGTGAAAAAAATTCTAAAGCTTTGGCTGGCCCACTAATGCTAGACATGTACAGTTGTAAACAGTTTTAGTAATGCGATAGATATGCGACGCAGACAATTCATTTTACTATTCATTTCGAAAATACGCATTCGTTGAAGTATTTTTGCGTTGCCATCATATGAATTTTAGAAAAGTTGGCCAAATTATTGGGGGGGGGGCTTCAGCCCCCGTAGCCCCCCCCCCCGGCTCCGCCGTGCCTGAATTATCTCTACCGGTGCGTGAAGCGATAAATTGTTAGATGTTCGAGAGGAGCATGTCCGGTCAAGGCAAAATAATCAGCCAAGCACCGAAAAGGTCTGTAAACCAAATAGCACAGCGTACTCATATGAGTATCTAGATTTATAGCACGTGCAAGCTAAAGCCTGATGTCTTTTCGTTATTTTTTAATTTGGGACACAGGATTGCTATGCCGATTAGGAGAATCGACTCCATCATCAAAGAATGGTCTATTTTAGGGCATATCTGACTGTACACCAGCTGTGTTTGTCCCTTTAAGTATGGCTTATTGTTCAAGTAACTGAAATATTTAAGCCTCAAAGTCGTCCTGTTTGATTGGGAGAAGAATTTCAAACAAAATCACTATTCATTTTACAACGATCTCTACCATGAGTTTGTTATATGCATGTTTTTCTGTGTTGAAGTTGACAACGATCTCTATCAGCGCTTACAGTGTTGGGATAGGCCTACTCTGGGAGATTTATAAGCTGAAACCAATGGGTCTACAAGGGAAATCAATAGAGACAAAATCATATTACCATGTTAGGTCGATCCCGCTCTCTAAAATGGAGATAAAAGCGGTCGTTTGCTAAAAGTAACTTGTTATTCATCTAATTTAATAGGCCAAATATCTGTCACGCTACTGAAACAACATTGACTGGTTCTTAAATGGCATATTAATTAAAGGACGTGGAACAATAGATAGATTAATGCGCCTGAAGTTTTGGAGCATTGGTTTCGAAGGAATCAAAGTTATTGAGCAAAAACGCCCCTTTTTCCTCCATTTTATAGAGCGGAGTAGTATATAATGCCCGATCTGAGCCTCATTGACCTCAGAAATTTGCATAATTTGAGGAGGAAATAAGGAGGTGACAGCCAATCAGAAGCGAGTAAAATTTGACCTCAGAAATTTGCATATGACGTCACTGGCTCGGCGTGTGGGAGGTGGTGGTGGGTTCAAAATGGCGGGTTGTGGGTGGTGGTGGTGGTGGTGGGTTCAAAATGGCGGCCTGTGGGTGGTGGTGGGTTCAAAATGGCGGCCTGTGGGTGGTGGTGGTGGTGGTGGGTTCAAAATGGCGGATTGTGGGTGGCGGTGGTGGTGGTGGGTTTAAAATGGCGGCTTGTGGGTGGTGGTGGTGGTTGTGGGTTTAAAATGGCGGCTTGTGGGAGGTGGTGGTGGTGGTGGGTTTAGAATGGCGGCCTGTGGGCGGTAGGGAGGTCACAGGGAGAAAAAACCCTCACATTACCCTCAAAAAAACCTCCAAGCCATATAATAGTAATAAACATAATCTATAGGTGTTGTACCATGTTAATAGGATCAGTCTAGCATCTGTACCACCCTAGGGTCGAGCGTTTATTGTCCCGTGTATCTCCGCAGAAAATCAGCAAACAAAATGGCGGCTCCAGGATGGTGTGGGGACGCCCTTTCCACATCACGGCGTCGATCCTAACCATAGCGCCATCTGCACACACTGACGCAAGGGAGACAACTCGTGTATACCAAGGGTATGAAAATAGACGTTTTGGAGCTAGGGGAGCCACTAATAGTCCAATGGGGTCATATGAGGTATCCATGTGAAGCATTCGTGAAGGGGCATCTGATGGGCTGGGTGTGGGGTTGAACTAGCGGCATTCTGCGCATGCGCAGTCTGGCCGTAGTATAGAAATAGACGTGTTGGGGTGTAGGTGGGCCCTTAGTTGGTCGATGGGATCGAGTGAGGTATCCATGTGAAGCCTAGGTGAGGGAGTTACACTAGGGTGTCATTTCCATTCCGCTGCGCAGGTCACGTGGGGGTTGTGACGTCACTTCCGGGTTTTTCACTAAAACTACCTCCAAACATAGAAGAGTTCCAATGTTTCCCCTTAGACGTCCGTATGTTCAGCCTCCGGGTTTTGTATTTCCCGCCCCGGCCCCCCAGCGCGCGCGGATGAATGTCGGATCTGTATTGTGCAATCGGATAGCGGTTGTCGTGAAAAAAACAACAAGTTTAGCAATGTTTATATAGTTTATTACCCCCAATGTTACATCATACCCAGGCTGGGGGAGCCGCCCTGGGTATGTTTAGTATGTTCACAGCAAAACAAATTGAAATATCAAACACCATGTTTTATTATTTAACACATTGTCACATTAGGTCAAGTGTTTACTGAGCTCAAGTCAGCGAGCAGCATGTAGACATAGAGTGTGTGTACGGTATGATATTCATCAGTGCACGGGTGACGCATTCAACCGATGGGGGTGATCGGTCAGCTTGGTCAGGAAAAACGTGACATTGGTTACCCTCTCTACCACCCATTGAATGTTGGGGCGTTGACGATGCGCCCATCTCAAGGCATCCACGGTGTCCAGTATCTCCAGCATCGTCTCTAGTGACCCCCAGTTAATGATGGTGACCGGCTGGTCAAACACATGGTTGTTGGCACTGGGATAATAATACTGTAACTGGTCCGTCTTTTTGTGACGTAAGATGTACCCGAAAGCGACATTCAATTTAAAGACCGTAGTTTGATCGTTGAAGATGGCTTCCACGTAGCTGCGTAGACAGGTGCGGTTGGTCAGTGGGAAATTGTAGATATCTTGAGGGTGGAAACAGTACCGTGTCATGGACCAATGGCGCCGATCGATGTCACTGATTGGATGGTTGTCCTGTAAGAGATCGCTAGGAACATTTATGGGCTCCACCAGAAACTGTTCGATGTTGTCAGGACTCGAAACCGTAACGCTGGGGTCCAGCTGGATATTCAGGCTCTTCAGAACTGTGGGTATAGGCGGGCTCTCCTTCATCGCATCACAAGTGGCGTTCGTCTCCCCGGGCTTATCTTCACTGGGTCTGACCTTCCGTGGCTCCTCTTCAGTAGGAGGTTGTCGTTCATGCTCATGGGCATGAATCAAACGTTGGTGACGCAGCAACTGACTGGTCAGTTTGAAAAGCCTTCCACAATCCTCGCATGGACGCTTGGGTGGCCCATGAATTGAGCGTTCGTGGCGCAGTAAATCATCCTCCCGATTAAATGACCGTGCGCAGGTTATACAAGTATACCGTGCATCGTTGTGGGTGGAGGCCTCGTGGCGTCGTAAATTAGCTAGACGAGTAAACTGCTTCTGGCAAGTTGTGCAAGTGAACATCTTGGTGGTTGACAGAGAGTCTGATGAAACGGCAAGGCCGCTCCCCTTTTATAGCACGCTAGATGGTGATATATTTTTAGCACACTCTACCCCAAGTCGAGGATCGAGACTGGTGTACTGGTGTACGACTGAGCCGCATTGCGCAGACGCGAAGTACCCGGATGATAGACACGGACGTCACCGATCCGAAAAGACACGGACTTTACCGAAAAGACACGGACTTTAACGAAAAGACACGGACGTACCCGAAAAGACACGAAAGTGAACGCCATTGTGGGAAACCCCCACAGACAGGTCAGTACATGCATTCCTATGATGTTCACGCATAATAAAAAGGATTGACCTGTAATCTGTGTTGTTGTTGTTGCTCCATTTTTTGGACTAACCCATCAGAATAGTACGTATCACGGACTACACCCGTAGAGCTACATCTGGTCTATAAAACACGTCCTTCTGGATCCCACACCTTCATTTCTAC
>JAVTVY010034989.1:0-14298 GCA_036873755.1 Hanleya hanleyi | reverse complement strand
AGTTTGAATTCTTTACAAGCGATAACTTCCAAATGCTTTGTTGGATTCTCCTGAAATTTGGCATACACATTCCTTGTGAGAAGACGCTGTTGTGTACTGCATTTCAGTAACATTTGCCTGAAGGTGGCGCCACTGAGTTTCGCTGAGACCATTTTTCAAATCGTTAGGACTGTACATGTACCATGATACAGGACCAGGGGGACAAAAATTGCACCATGTTGATAGGTCTGCTTAAGGCGGACAACAGGGTGGATTTATTCCTAAAAGCTGATCTCAATTTAAAAGCTGTACCCACACATTGATTTGGATTGATTGTTGTTTACTGGGTTAATAAATCTTGGGACCTGGGCTGATGAGCCCCATAAAATTACAAGGCCTGACACATATGACATCAATGATTAAGAATATTGCCATAGCAGTGTTTATTTCCAAAAAAATAATAATAATACTAACTTTTGACACATACATTAGAATGACTTGGGTTCCACAAAGTGAAATTTTCCAAATAATAATAATACTTTAATTGTTTTTGTCCCCCGCCGCAATGTGGCCGGGGACTTTAAAATAATTCTTGCTTCTTTGTGTCCGTGGATGTCCGTGTACATCCGTGCATGCCTGTCTGAATTTTCCGCAAGCGATAACTTCCTAACGCATTTCAGCAACATCTGCCTGAAGGTGGCACCACTGGGTCAAAATGGGTCTTGCTTCTTTGTGTCCGTGGACACTGTTAAAATTTTTCACAAGTGATAACGTCCAAATGCTCTGTCGGATTCTCCCGAAATTCGGCATACGCATATCTTGCGACAAGACACTGGTTGCTACTGCATTTCAGCAACATCTGCCTGAAGGTGGCGCCACTGAGTTTCGCTTCTTCGTGTCCGTTCCAGTTAAAATGGGTCTAGCTCTCTTTGTGTCGGTCTGTTCAAATTCTTCACAGACGATAACTTCCAAAAGCTTTGTCGGATTTCTTCGAAATTTAGCATATACACTCATTGTGACCAGACGTGGGTTGGTATTGCGCTTCAGCAAGAGCCACCTGAAGGTGGCGCCACTGGGTCTTGTTCCAATCTTCTGTGCATGTCTGTGGTTTCCATTCAAATTCTTCACAAGCGATAACTTCCAAATACTTTGTTTAATTAAGCATTCCTAGGGCTGCCTTATGTGTTTGTCATTTTCTTCTTTCTTTCGCTTCTCGCTGTTAGTTTTGAATTTCATGTCGCTTTAAATGACAGACACCATTTTATTAAATTTTGCTGTCCAGTCCTTCTATTCCACATCATATGATTTACACTAAAGCATTTGGAGGAACCATATTTTATTTCAGAAGTATAATTTGAAATCAAACCCGTTAGTTTTGAATTTCGTGTCGCCTTAAATGAAGTACAAAATTTTCTTCAATTTTGCTATCAAATCATTCTATTCCACATCATATGATTTACCCTAAAGCTTTTGCATGAACCATATTTTATTTCAGAAGTATAATATGGAATAACTGGCGGGATTTCCCCCGCAGTAGTGAACCCCTATTTTTTTTAATTTCGTGTCATCTTAAACGAAGGACAACATTTCCTTCAATTGTGCCATTAAATAATTGTATTCCACATCATATGATTTACCCTAAAGCTTCTGCACGAATCATTTGTGTCCACACGTCTAACTTATATTTATTACAACTGAGTTCCGAAAGTTTGGCGTTTCGCCAACTTGCGCCTACATGTAGCACCACCTCGTGTCAAATCTAAATTTGATTTCGCTCATCGGATTTTTCTCCAATTTGGTATTCAGATACCACCCCATGATATGTCCCTTGGGATTGTATTTCGCCTGCTTCTAAATACTGGTGGCGACACCTGGTGGAAAAATCTGAAATTTGTTTCTGGCAATAATTAGACAACTGCTCATCAGATTCTTCTCAAATTTGGTATTCATATGCCATAAGATGTCACTTAGAATTGTGTTTCGCACACTTGCGCCTACAAATCTAAATTTGGTTTGCGGGCAATAACTTTAAGACCCCTCTTCAGATTCTTCCCAAACTTGAAGTTTGTATGCTGATACAAGTACCATGTCATGAGATGATGCTTGGGATTGCGTTTTTCCAACTTGCACCTACAGGTGGTGACACCTGGTGGCAAATTTAAATTTTGGCTTCTGGACAATAGGTCGAGGATGCATTCCGCTTCTTTTCAAATTTGGTTTGCAGATAATATACCTTGAGATGTCACTTGGGATTGCTTCTCGGTTACATAATTTCCATGTTTCACTGCATGGAAACTATATTACAGAAGCAATCAACGTTCAGTCAACCGTTCTGAGTTGATTTTAAAACTTGGGAAGGCAGCCAACGCCTATGAAGTAGCAGTTGCCTCCCTCATGTATATCCCCCGAGACTAACAATGCTAAAAAAATATTGCTGCCATTTCGGCGGGGGACTTAGCATCCTCTGGCTGCTTGTTATTGTAGGCTGCGTCTGTCATACCGCAGTCCGCAGGTCCAGACAGACAGAGAGAGAGAGAGAGAGAGAGAGAGAGAGAGAGAGAATTAGGGTTCAACGTCGCGTTCAGCAATACTTCAGCTAAAAAGCGACGATCAAACAAAAGTCTAAGTACTCAAGCCAATGACTTAGTAATCCAACACATTAACTCTACCTGGTCTGGGGGGGGCGGGGAAGTCCCCCTAAATCTTTCTCTGCTGCTCCGAAACGACAAAACCGGGGAGGCTGAAACTTGGTGACTTTTAAGCTTATCGTATTGGGGTCATTTTAAGCCTATTGTCATATATCCCCGGGCAGAGGATCATGGGTAAATTCAAAATGGCGGCCATGTGGTATCCGCGAAAGTCGTGTTTTTCAATCTTTTCGCTCCATTTCTTCACATTTTCCTTCCCCAAAAGGCCTTGAAAGTATTTTATTTATGCAAAACTAATTATTCTATATTTTATTTTATTTTTTTCGAGAGAAAAATCTGAAAAATGAAAATTTTGAAAAATCGACCCCAAAAAGGCCGAAAAATGGCTTCCGAGAAGATGACGTCAGTGTGACGTCATCATGGCGGCCATCTTGGATTTTTTTTGTACATTTCCCGGTAGAGCTTGAACCAAAGATAATGTGTGGTAAGTTTCAGCGCTCTAGCCTTAGAGGTAGAGAATATATATAGGGGGGCACTTTCCGCCCCCCCCCCCCCAGGCTGCGATACACCCCAAATCGTCCAGGCCAGATAGGGTTAAAACATACACACATTAAAACTTATGCAACAAAACGACCTCTCTCAAATAACCCAAGAAGCAGTCCTCCCTCACCTGACCAAAAAGATCTTCCATCTTGAGGAACGATAAGTTTCAGAGGAGAATTATTTCCAGCCTCATTATATTATATTATGAGTTCAATCATTTCTCATAAGAACACAATGATACTCCGAACACCTCCCACTGGCCTCAGATTATTCATGGCAACAGAAAATTTCTGTTAAGAACAATCCTCTTCTTCGGTAAAGGGACTTTTTTTCACTAATACTGGTCTTGGACGTTTATGTCGGCAGTAAAGATTGTTTGTCTCTAGATTAATCAGACGAATATCTCGTTATCTAGTAAGCATCATCGTCAGCATGCACCAACTAGACATTTCCGTGCTAAAATATGTTCTACTCCCTCCCCATCCCCGCCGAAATTTGAAACGTAATCAGGTGCATCTCTTCTTTTTTTTAGGTGTCAAAGTTATATTAACCACCAAAGATGGCGACACGAATATATTGACCATTTTTGAAAACAAATATGCCACTTTAATTTACCTAACTACATTCAATTTACCACCAGTGTAACGTAACACTAATGAACAGTACAGTGAAATAAATAATGAACATCACAGCGTGTATATTGAAATCATTTCTCATCTCTTTGAAAAATGTAGCCATACTTGTTCCTGAAGGCTGGTAAGTGGGCGGATAACAGTGATATAAATGCTCCCGAAAACCTTTCGGAAAACCTAAACATCACAAGCGTACTCCTGCAAACCAGATAAAAAAAAATTCTAAGGAAGTGAGATTGTATAATTATAATGATATCCATGTATATCTCCCTAGTATAATCCGTCGCGTGTCCGACTCCTACTCCTCCTCCTCCGCTTTACTCACTGCACAGCGGGTCGCATAGGTGTGGCGCGGGATAGGGTGGGGCGAGAGACCTGGGGTTTTCGATACCTGAGATTCCATGGGCCAGGCTTGCACCCTACAGTAGAATGGGTCGACTGCGCATGCGCGATGAGTAGTAGTATAGAAAGGGCACGCGATCTCCCTATCCCTATAGGTGTGGCGCGGGATAGGGTGGGGCGAGAGACCTGGGGTTTTCGCTACCTGAGATTCCATAAGTCAGGATTGCACCCTACAGTAGAATGGGTCGACTGCGCATGCGCGATGAGTAGTGCGCGATGAGTAGTATAAAAAGGGCACGCGATCTCCCTATCCCTATAAACTAACCCATAGGGGTGAATGAACCCATGGGGGTGAATGAGCCATGGGGGTGAATGAGCACTCGTAGGTATTAATCTGGAATAAGCTCATAACTTCAATAATCTGTAGCAATAGCAAGCGTCATACCCGACATTCAATATTCAGTCCGTAAAAAAATTCCGCGGAAATTGATGATAACACCTATTTCGCATTAAAGTAAGCAGTATTCCCAAATATGTATGAACTATCCGCACCATCTAATAAGTTCTAGGTTCTCTTCAATTTCTCTGACTTTCTACGGCGACGGCAGCGGAACAACAACAACACTGCCTTAGCGATCAACAGAATCACCAACACAGCACAAGCCAGCAGGAAGCAGAAAACATCGTATCCCTGATATATGAACACAGAAATATCTGATGCAGTGGATCTTAAATGTTCTCCACCAAATCTCAAAACATGCTCTATCCAGATGGCGGATCGTTCACGCGCATTGTGCGGACGACTGTGGTAGATTTCAGACGCTCTCGCCATATTCGTTTTGTATGTGGAGTTATTGAGAACTTCATTGATTGCATTGAACAGTGTTTCCTCTTATGACGTCATGAGAGGAACGCTAATTCCAGCACTCCATCGCTCAACCCGGATCCCGTTATAAAACTGACCTCCGTTTATAGGGGTACACACAAGAGGAACTCCGTGATATAACGCCTCAGACACTCCGTTATTACCACAGTGACTCACAAACAGCCGGGTTTTCGGGTGACCTAGGAGATCGTTTTGTGGGAGCCAGTTCACACGCTTGACTTTTCCGTTTTTGCCCACTTTGGTGTGTTTCCACAGAACAGCGATGTTCAGTTTCTGTAACGCAGCCATCAGGTTATCTGTAACAGACGGTGGCAAGGAACCAATTATCGATCCAAACGAAACCACAATCACGCCATCAGAAGACTTCTGGTAAATGTCCTCGAACACACCAGTCAATGGAGCTGAAGGCTGGGCAGTGAGGCCACCGACCAGGATATGGTTTGGCATCGTTGGGACAGGGTAGCTTAAGATCGTGTCATAATTGTAGAGAAAAAGTTCAGATTTAGTAGCAAGATTAATGACGTCTTGAGTAGACAATTCTGGAGCAACCTTCGCAACCACGTCCATGGGCGTCATCCAATGCATCATTGCATGGAACATTATTGGAATTACAAAGTTGATCAGCCTTTGGAAAAAATTCATATCGTCCGTGAATTTGGTGATCAACTCCGGTACTATACTAGGAAGAAATGGCCGGCCACTGATAAAATCTTCGTGTCTTGTGGCAACGGCTACATAGGGCAAGTTTAATTTGTATGGAAGCACATAAAAGCAATAAGTAAAAAATCCCCCTTGTACAATTACAAGGTCAAAATGTTCTTCTGCAATTAAGTTCAACGCTTTCTGGTCTGAGAATACGGCGGCGCATTGGTGCCAAATTATCTCACGGAATCTATGTAAGAGATTGAAAATGGAGAGTTCCTCTCCCACGTGTAGAGTTTGTGATATCTTCTCCGTAAAATATTCCATTCCTTTGACCTCCGCGCCCGTTTGGAAGAGGATGGACCGGATTTTCTTCGTCGCATTGTATCCTCCCTCGTGACAGTTTCTGTGGTTGAACTTCGCATCAAGAAAGATGACGACGTCATGTCCTCTACCGGCAAGTTCTTGTCCAACAGAACTTATTTCCAGACATTGACTGATCGCCTGCATGGGGAGAAGTAATATCTTGGCTGCTTGAGTCGAGCCCAGCAGCAGTAAACATGTCAGTGGTATCCACATGTGAGGATCTTCAGGACACTTCATTCTGAAACGACACGTTGAATAATACAGATACATGGCTCTAAAAGCATTCACCACATGGTATACCATACACGACAAAACATAATTAACAACAGCTAGACATACATTTAGAAATATGAGCACGTTAGAAGAAAGTAATATGGTGTTATTGAAGGATAACGTTTCCCTTCTTTTGGAGAAAAATACGTCATGTATCCATATAGACTATGTATCCATTATGAACAACATGACATTTAGATCGGTCAGCTGACAATGAATAATTGACCTAGCATTCACCTCGATTGTGTATTATACAGATAAATTATCAATAAGTTGTCAGAAAAACTCTTTCAATTTAGGATTTCTCCTATCTTTGAGCATGCAATTTTGCCAGTATTATAGATTGCCAGGAATCGATAAGGTGAAGGATCGCTTCTGAGGATAAGTTTGATCAGCAATATACGCGGTAAAAATGTAAGCAAAGGAGTCGACTGTTATCCTGTATATTTCTCTGAAATTGTATTTTAATTGTAAACTATTGCCTGAACCTTCAAATTCCATCAGACTCCATATTATTTGTTAGATTATAACGCAGGCTTTGGCCTTTATATGTGTGTTTTCGTCAAACAGTAATATTTCCACCTGCATCTAATATTGCATAGTTTGATTTATCTATAGGAATAAGCGGCGACATGATATGTAACTGTGGTAGTGAATCGGCCAACCAAAGCATGTTTACATGACATATTCACCCATATTCCTGAACAGAATTACAACAGTCAATGTGAGAGGTCCTAGCATGTACGTACTTCTGAAATCAGTCCTCTGTTCTGGGTTTCTGATCCCGCCAATCCATAATATATGTAGACATGTTTGAAGAGTTTGCAATACGTCGGACAATTGAAGTGTATTTATCCACCAGTAGACAAATCTACATTTCTGCAGTTTGCACATTGATGGCCTTGGGATAGTAGAATGACGTTACATGAATCTATTATTTATGAATAATTTATTCAAATTTTAATAATCAATCACTTAAAACAGAGCAGTTCATTATTCGCTATGAATTAACTGAAGAGTAAAAGTCGTGTAAATTGGACAGGGTGTGCTCATCATATCATATGCTGAATATATGGCTACGATTCGGCAAAGAATCATTTTAGAGTCCTAAGGCGACCTGTACAGACCTCGAAAGAGTAATACAATAACGTGGTCAGTAGTAGGGACACCGCAAATTGAGTAGTTAGCGCCTCACTGCGCATGCGCAGACCTGTGTGTGACGTCATAATTGTGTTTGTGCGCATGCGTGATGAGTGGGCGTGGCCTATGTTTGTGGGCGTGGCCTATGTGAGTGGGTGGGTTTAAAATGGCGGCTTGTTTTGTTGTTTTTGTAAGATAAGGTGCCGCCATTTTGAACCCACCCACTCACCTTGTGTACTGATTGACCTGTAGGGTGAGTGGGTGGGTTCAAAATGGCGGCTTGTTTTGTTGTTTTTGTAAGATAAGGTGCGGCCATTTTGAACCCACCCACTCACCTTTTTGGCGGCGTGGTTCGGGCATGTTCGGGCATGTTCGGGCAAAAAAAAAAAGTTCCGGCAAAAAAAAAAAAAAAAAAAATGTATTCATGCGCGGTGATGCGGTTTGGCCGTGGTTTTGGCGGTGATTCGGTCTCGGGAAAAAACTTCCGCGGAGAAAAAGTAGTCCCTAGATAAAATGGTCCGATGGGGTCGAGTGAGGTATCAAAGTGAAGGTTAGGTGAAGGAGCATCTAATGGGCTGGGTGTGGGGTTGAAATATCGTCATTCTGCGCATGCGCGGCGGTCGAAAGAATTGCTTGAAAAACCAGCCTTTTTGGGCTAGGGCCTAAGGGGCCGATGGGAGTCAGTCAGAGTGAAGGTTAGGTGAAGGGGCATCTGATGGGCTGGGCGCGGGGTTGAACTATCGGCATTCTGGGCATGCGCGGAGGCCAAAGGGTATGAAAATAGCCTTTTTGGAGCTAGAAGATTGACTACTGGTCCAGTGGGGTCGAGTGAGGTATCGATGTGAAGCATTCGTGAAGGGGCATCCGATGGGCTGGGTGTGGGGTTGAAATATCGGTATTCTGCGCATGCGCGGTGGCCCAAGGGTATGGAAATAGCGGTTTTGGAGCTAGGGGAGTCCCTAATGGGCCAATGGAGTCGTATGAGGTATCAAAGTGAAGCATTCGTGAAGGGGCATCTGATGGGTTGGGTGTGGGGTTGAACTATCGGCATTCTGCGCATGCGTGGTGGCCCAAGGGTATGGAAATAGCCGTGTTGGAGCTAGGGGAGCCCGTAATGGACCAATGGGGGCGAGTGAGGAATCAAAGTGAAGCATTCGTGAAGGGGCATCTGATGGGCTGGATATGGGGTTGAACTATCGGCATTCTGCGCATGCGCGGTGGCCCAAGGATATGGAAATAGCCGTGTTGGGAGCTAGGGCGGCCCCTAATGGACCAATGGGGTCGAGTGAGGTATCAAAGTGAAGCTTATGTGAAGGGGCATCTGATGGGCTGGGTGTGGGGTTGAACTATCGGCATTCTGCGCATGCGCGGTGGCCCAAGTGTATGAAAATAGCCGTGTTGGGATGTAGGGGAGCCCCTAATGCACCAATGGGGTCGAGTGAGGTATCTAAGTGAAGCATTCGTGAAGGGGCATCTGATGGGTTGGGTGTGCGGTAGGAATATCATTCTGCGCATGCGCAGATGCAATACGGAGGTCTCGTCCAATCAGAAGCGAGTATTTCAAATCCGTCCCAGAGCTCTCGTCCAATCAGAAGCGAGTATTTTGACCCGGTGCATTATGGGACATATCCAAGATGGCGGCACGTATGTTCAAGATGGCGGCACATCCGGTGTCGAAAACTGGCCATTTTGTCGGATGTGGTCACTCAGTGTCGAAAACTGGACCCTGTATGACGTCACTTCCGGGGTTTTCACTAAAAACTACCTCCAAACATAGAAGAGTTCCTAATGTTTCCTCTTAGACGTCCGTATGTTCAATCGCCGGTGTGTTTTGTGTTTTCCCGCCCCGCCCCAGCGCCCCGCAGCGCGAGCGCGCGCGCGTCATCCCGCGTCATCCCCGGCAGTGCGCGCGCGCGCGGAGAAGCGAGTATTTCAAATCCGTCCCAGAGCTCTCGTCCAATCAGAAGCGAGTATTTTGACCCGGTGCATTATGGGACATATCCAAGATGGCGGCACGTGTGTTCAAGATGGCGGCACATCCGGTGTCGAAAACTGGCCATTTTGTCGGATGTGGTCAAAAAGGGGATTCTAGATGAACCTGGGAAAGATGGGCAGTTCCATTTGGACCAATCAGCGGTCGAGAAAAAAAGAGCCAATCAGCGGTCGAGAAAAAGAACCAATCAGCGGTGGAACAATCAGCCAATCGAATTGGGGTACTCACGGTGTGCTTTCGCTCACGTCCGCTCCTACATCTGGGTTCTTGTACACCCGGGTAATGTTTTCTGGACATGGATGGGTTACCTTTGGCTCCATTCTAGGCCACTGATTGGCTAATACGGTGTTCAAAACCAGTTTCATGCATTATGCTCATAGAACATATAGTCATAATCTATACGTGTTGGACGAGTCTCTTCACTCACCGTATACACGTACCTCAATGAAATGCCCGCTCCAAACCTAGACCAAAAACACGTACTTGGTCTGTAGGCTGATTTCATTGGCTCTCTATTTTTACTATAGTGCTCTTGCATTCTAACCTTGATGGGTTACCTAGAACTTATAGTCATCAACATAATCTATACGTGTTGGACGAGTCTTTTCACTCACCGTATACACGTACCTCAATGAAATGCCCGCTCCAAACCTAGACCAAAAACACGTACTTGGTCTGTGGGCTGATTTCATTGGCTCTCTATTTTTACTATAGTGCTCTTGCATTCTAACCTTGATGGGTTACATTTTGGCCCCATCCTACACCACTGATTTCAGTTTGACTGAATCTCCACATTGGGCATTGATGCATTAGGAATAAAACACACAAGACAGGGTTTTTTGGTGAGATCTCATTTTTTTATTCAGTGAACAACAACAACGTGAGAACAACCACGTGAAAACTGAAGCCCAGAACAAGGGGCTTGTAATTAATTGAAGCCCAGAACAAGGGGCTTGCACATTGAAGCCCAGAACAAGGGGCTTGTAAACTTAAGCCCAGAACAAGGGGCTTGTCATTAACTTAAGCCCAGAACGGGGCTTGTACATTGAAATGATGGGCGGCCCAGTCATAGACGAGTACATCGCGGTCCTCGGCCTGGGGGTACTCGTCAAACATCTGTACGATGGTAGATAAGGGTCTTCCCCGGCATCGATGGTACAGGTAAAACAAGCAATATTGTCCGCACACGCCACTGGTCAGGCTTTGCAACGTTTGACTGTTCCAACACCACGTCTCTGTGCCTTGATCCATGAAGTCTGTTAAATCGGGATGGAGGGGTGGCAGGCCGTACGGGTCAAAGTATTCGCCCTGCTGTTCTGTCAAGTACACGGCCACCCAATGTTCACCGGGTCGCTCCATCGGGTCCGTGTTGAGAACGTAAGCAGCAGGATACACACGGTCTAATGGAAACACATCTCGGGCGAATACCCCTTGAAAGACCCTACGTGTCTCTGGGTCATTCTCCAGCACGGTGGTTATCTGCTCTGTATCCATGTTAGGTGGAGAAGTCACACAGCACGTTGCGCGCCTTGTCCACTTGAATGATGTTGTCAAACTCGGCGTAGCAGATCACATTCACGGTGCTCCGGAGGGCTCGTTGAAAGTGGATTTCCAACCGTAAATTGCCTTGCTTGGCCAGGGCCAGCTGATGGTCGTTCTCTAAGGTGGGGGTCAGATCGAAACAGAACAACGTGTATCCGTTCCCGTAGTCCGCCCGACTGATGAAATTCCCTTCGTCCTGGTTGATTTGACCGGTGGCTGTAAACAGGCTCTGATAGGCTCGAATGAAATTCTGGCGCCCAAAGTTCGGGGTTAAGGCCGTGGCTGGCACCTGTTGTCCATCCACATGCAGGGCCACAAAATTAATGCCGAAATGTTTAAAGTCAAACGGATTCTCTGGGTAGGCTCCACTGAAACTGGTATTTTCCACACAGGCCAGGATCAATCGCTTGGGTAGTTCCCCCAGGAACAGGTTGTCTTTGTTGGCGCTCATATTTCCAGCAGACACAGAGAACACTTTGGTTTGCACACGTCGGATAGGGTACTGGGCTGGTTTTGTTTCCAAGGCTTTCATGTGTCCCAATTGAACGGCTGGATTCGGTTTCACTTTTCGGACATACAGGACTGCGTCTTCGATGACAATCTTATAGTCAGCTACATGCGCCTCTACGTTAGTGGCCATCAAGGCGAAGGTCGGAGGCGCCCGTATCAGTCGGATTTTGATGGGAACCTTGTTCAACAGGTATCGGTCTTGCATGAACACGTCTGCGTGCAGTCGACCGATCATATCCACCGAAACGCCGTTCGCGGTCAAAGCCTTCCGTTGGCTATATCCCGTATTGTCGTTCTCTGCGCCCATGTGCTCGGCTTTATCCTGGTAGAATAAAGCGGCTGTCAGTTGAGATTTTTTAGCCTCTCGCCCATGCGACAACAGCGTCTCGATGTAGGCTCGATAGGGGTACGTGTTGGTCGAGTCACTGATGAGTTTGTCGCTGAGAAATATATCCACCTGTTGAAACATCGAGTGCAGCCAGAGATTCGTGGGGCCCACCGTTGCTTGGTCGACGATTCTGGTGCCATCTCCACTGACGATCTTGGCTTTCACATACAAGTAGGTATGGGCTAAATCCACATAGGTCGTATCCGCATTACTGATGGTGAACTCGATGGGTCCTGTTGCGTTGATGCTGGACAGCGGGAGATGCTCCACCCATAATCCTTGTTCGGCACTGGTCTGTGGTGGGCGGCACGGTCCACAAATCAAATTCACTGTTGGTGGAGGGGCAGGACTCGGCGTGGATCAAGGCCATGTTTTAAGAAAAGATATCCCGGGTCTTCTTCGATGTGCGTCGTCGCTGGGTCGGTCGTCGACTGGTGCGTGGTCTCGGTGGGGCAGCTCTTTTATTCCCTACGGTGCGTCGTGCTTTGGCCACCAAGACGCCTCCCGCTTCTTTGGCCCGCCGTTTCAAGGCTTCTTTGGGTGCCGTACCCCCCAAGACATCACCGGCCACTTCCAGTCCACTGCGTACCGCTTGTTTGCCGATTGCTTTCACCCCACGCGTCACCAAGGGCAGGAACGTTTTGACGATGCTGCCGAGTATGTTCCCCAGTCCATGTCCACGTTGCATGCGTGCACCACTAAACACCGGAAAGCCACCCCGGCCTGTTGGGCATAATAGTCCATATAGCTGCGTGCATCGCACTCGTAAGGCACCTTCATTATACAAAGTGGGGAGCACGTGCTTGTCGAAAATGAAGTGTCACCACCACTTTCCCGCGTTCGAATGCCACCGGTCGTCCCGTGTCATCTCTTATATCCACCGTGATCGTGTTGATGTGGGTTTGTCGTACAGGCAGGAAGAGCATGTGGGTGAAACTGTGGGTGACTTGATCGCCATACAACTTTTTAATGGGCACCACCCGTAACAGAGGTGTGTTGATATCGCCCACGATGTGGTTGTCCACCACGTCCGAGTAGACGTAGAGTCCGTACATACCCGACTTCATATCCATCGGGATCTCGCCATGGTGTTCGGTGGGACCAGCGAACGTCTGTAGATCGAAACCCAGCATTTGCTGTAGGATAGGACTCAGTACGACACTCGCGTTGGCGGTGACGATAAGCTCTGCCTTGTCGTTGTGTGCGTTGTAATCGAAGTTCACGTGATTCTTGAAGGGATAGGCTTTGATGGGTCTTGAAGTATTTGTGACCTCCCGTAGAGCCTTATAATGCAACAGTCTTGACAGCCCACCCATGAATTCCTTGGGAGTATCGTACTGGCCTTCAGGGAGAGTGAGTCGGGTGTCTTTTCCTTCGTAGGTCACCTCGTACCACACTTCATTGGTTCGCACGTTGTACCACGAGTAAGGGTACTGAATATCCACCAGTCCACATTCCCACCGGCCAGGTAAATGCAACGGTTGTGGTAATTGAGTCACATACTTGGCCACGGTGTTGTCAGGAAACACACCCAGCGAACTGTTACTGGGTAGGGTGAGGTAAAACATGGCGACTGAGCTGTCCTGTTGCTGCTGTTGGTTTTAATAGGTGTTCCAGACCTTGGGTGGTTGTGTCCGGCGTCGTGTTCGTCGCGTTGACTTGCTACGTGTCACGGCTCTGGAGATGTGCGGTGTCCTGATCAAGGGTGGTTTTTTAAAGGTCTGAAAAGAAGGTGCCCGTTGTGGTGGTGGTGGAGTTTTGGGGGGTGACTCCGGTTCCCAGTCGGATTCCCAAGGTTGTGGAATCTGTCGTGGTGCACGACTCGGCGATTGCTGGGTTTGCTGCATAAAGGCCCAGCGGTGGGGGTTCCCCACCAATTCCTGTGGTACATGCATGTCTTTCAAGCCTTGGGCGAAGACCTCCCATCCTCGAGGATCCGTGTGCGATCTGCGTTGACGCATCAGATCATTCACTAAATCCGTCATGTGGGTGCCGGGGACCACCTGATTCTGTACCAGGAGTTCGCCTTTATCATTCCAAGTCATGTTAGGATTCTGTTTCATCCGTTGTAATACCAGGCCAGCTTGTTTCTGGTACACTCTTCAGCACTTCGTCTTCCACCCACTGTGGGGCTGTGGGGGTTACCTCACCCGGCTGTTGGAACGGTGCTGAGGTCAGCGGTCTGTCACGTGGTGGTGGTGGTGGTGGTGGTGGTGGTGCTGTTGCTGGGGTAGACAGGGTTTTGTATTGGTCCATGAACGTCATGTACCGTTGAAGCGTCTCATTGTACCGTTGTACTTTCTCACTGTCGCTTAACCCCGGTCTCTGTAAGATCTGTTGCATCTCTCCATCGAGGCTGTTTATGGTCTTCACCGTAGGTGGGACAGGGTAGGGTGATTGGAGGTTTTGCAGGG
>JAVTVY010034988.1:0-14973 GCA_036873755.1 Hanleya hanleyi | reverse complement strand
GCCGACTCTGGTGATGCAACGTCACAACTCGGGAATACAGTATTAATTTGAAGCGTAACTTGGATTTTCGAATCGGATCAAATAGGTATCCTGCACAACTAGGCCCCATGTGGACCTGTGTACCAAATTTCAGAAAGATCAACGAAATATTTCCTGAGAATTCACGATAACTATGTATCAAAGGGAAATTCAAGATGGCCGCCTGGTGGCCATATTGGATTTTCGAATCGGACCAAAACATGTATCTCGCACAACTGCGCAGCAAGGGGAATCTGTGTACCAAATTTGAGGAAGATCTATGCAGTACTTCTTGAGAAATCACGATAACAAAGTTTCATTGGGAAATCCAAGATGGGCGCCTGGTGGCCATATTGGATTTTCGAATCGGACCGAAAAAGGTATTTTGCACAACTAGAGCCCAAGGGGAACCTATGTGCCAAATTTGAGAAAGATCCCTGCAGTACTTCCTGAGAAATCACGATAACAAAGTTGCATGGGAAAATCCAATATGGTTGCCTGTTGGCCATATTGGATTTTCAAATCGGACCAGAAAAGGTATCTTGCACAACTAGACGGCAAGGGAACTTGTGTACCAAATTTGACAAAGATCCATGCAGTAGTTCCTTAGAAATCGCAATAACAAAGTTTCATGGGGAAATCCAAGATGCCCGCCTGGTGGCCCTATTGGGTTTTCGATTCGGACCGAAAAAGGTATCTTGCACAATCAGACCCTAATGGGAACCTGTGTACCAAATTTGAGAAAGATCCATGCAGTACTTCCTGAGAAATGACGATAACAAAGTTTCATGGAGAAATCCAAGATGGCTGCCTGATGGCCATATTGTATTTTCGAATCGGACCAAAAAAGGTATCTTGCACAACTAGATCCCAAGGGAAACCTGTGAACCAAATTTGAGAAAGCTCCATGCAGTACTTCCTAGGAAATGACGATAAAGTTTCATGGGGAAATCCAAGATGGCTGCCTGTTGGCCATATTGGATTTTCGAATCGGACCAGAAAAGATATCTTGCACAACTAGATCCCAAGGGGAACCTGTGTACCAAATTTGAGAAAGATCCATGCGGTACTTCCTGAGAAATCGTGATAACAAGGTTTCATGGGGAAATCCAAGATGGCCGCCTTGTGACCATATTGGATTTTCGATTTGGTGCATTATTCCTACCTGGCCTGGGGGGGGGGGAAATGTCCCCCTACCAAACCTTTTGCGCTATCTCCGGAACGACAAAAAAGGAGAGCTGAAACTCCTTGACTTTATAGTTTATCATATTGGGGTCATTTTGAGCCTATTTGCATAACACTCCGAGCAGAGGATCATGGGCAAATTCAAGATGGCGGCTATGTGGGGTACCGTACCAGAGAAGTGTTGTTATTTTGTCATATTTCTTCAAAATTTCTGATTTTCCGCGATGATAAGTGGGCAAAAACTATTTTATTTCATATATTTTTTATCATTTAGAAAGTGATCGTATAACAGTATTTTCGTATACCACTATCTTAGAATAGCACAAATTCTAGTGCAGAAAATTTGGTCGAGTCCCGTGCGGGATTCGAACCAGCGACCCCAGAGTCAGGCACCTAATCGCCAGCACTGTATGTCGGCAATCTAAAAAATTTCTGCACTAGAATTTGTGCTATTCTAAGATAGTGTTATCCCAAAATAACGAAAATACTGTTATACGATCACTTTCTAAATGATAACATATATATCTATTCAGCTTTGGGAGCTGTGTCATTACGATCATCAGAGGGGTACTGTATGTTCGCTTTCAAGACTACCGGTCTGCTACCTCCCATTTTTGTGGGAGGCCCGTTGGCCGAGTGGTTTAGATCGCCGACATACAGTACTGGCGATTAGGTGCCCGCCTCTGGGGTCGCTGGTTCGAATCCCGCACGGGACTCGACCAAATTTTCTGCACTAGAATTTGTGCTATTCTAAGATAGTGTTATCCCAAAATAACGAAAATACTGTTATACGATCACTTTCTAAATGATAAAAAATATATCTATTCAGCTTTGGGAGCTGTGTCATTACGATCATCAGAGGGGTACTGTATGTTCGCTTTCAAGACTACCGGTCTGCTACCTCCTATTTTTTGTGGGAGGCCCGTTGGCCGAGTGGTTTAGATCGCCGACATACAGTGCTGGCGATTAGGTGCCTGACTCTGGGGTCGCTGGTTCGAATCCCGCACGGGACTCGACCAAATTTTCTGCACTAGAATTTGTGCTATTCTAAGATAGTGTTATCCCAAAATAACGAAAATACTGTTATACGATCACTTTCTAAATGATAAAAAATATATCTATTCAGCTTTGGAAGCTGTGTCATTACGATCATCAGAGGGGTACTGTATGTTCGCTTTCAAGACTACCGGTCTGCTACCTCCTATTTTTGCGGGAGGCCCGTTGGCCGAGTGGTTTAGATCGCCGACAAACAGTGCTGGCCATTACGTGCCTGACTCTGGGGTCGCTGGTTCGAATCCCGCACGAGACTCGATCAAATTTTCTGCACTAGAATTTGTGCTATTCTAAGATAGTGTTATCCCAAAATAACGAAAATACTGTATTTTATTTCACATCACATTCATATTTACTAATTTATGATGCATTTTTTGCCAAGAAATTGCATAAATAAACGAGAGATCCTGAAGGATCTTGGCGCCCACCATTGTCCGATAATTGTAAGCTAATAACAAGAGGATCTTTTTGTCCATTGTTACTAAGAACGAACGATTGATTTGTAATTTTGTTCACAGAATTTCGAATCTGAGCGAAAAAGACCGAAAAGGGACACTGGAAAACACCAAGATATAATCTTTCTAAGTTTCAGGAGTTTCAGGATTTCTAGAAACTGTTCTTATGTCGGTTGTTATAGTACAAGAGAAATGAGCAAAGTTAGTCTGAAAGTGAATGTATATATACAGAGGATCCAACGTCTTCGTTTTGTAGTATTTTTCTCACGTGTCACCAAATTTGAGAAAGATCCATGCAGTACTTCCTGAGAAATGACGATAAAGTTTCATGGGGAAATCCATGATGGCTGCCTGGTGGCCATATTGGATTTTCGAATCGGACCAGAAAAGGTATCTTGCACAACTAACCCCCAAGGGTAGCCCCTGAGAAATCGTGATAACAAGGTTTCATGGGAAAATCCAAGATGGCCGCCTTGTGGCCATATTGGATTTTCGATTTGGTGCATTATTCCTACCTGGCCTGGGGGGGGGGGGGGGGGGGGCGAAATATCCCCCTATCAAACCTTTTGCGCTATCATATTGGATTTTCGATTCGGACCAGAAAAGGTATCTTGCACAACTAGACTCGAAGGGGAACCTGTGTATCAAATTTGAGAAAGATCCATGCAGTAGTTCCTGAGAAATCGCGATAACAAGGTTTCATGGGGAAATGCAAGATGGCTGCCTGGTGGCCATATTGGATTTTCGAATCGGAGCAGAAAAGGTATCTTGCACAACTAGACTCCAAGGGGAACCTGTGTACCAAATTTGAGAACGATCCATGCAGTATTTCCTGAGAAATCGTGATAACAAGGTTTCATGAGGAAATCCAAGATGGCTGCCTGGTTGCCATACTGGATTTTCGAATCGGACCAGAAAAGGTATCTTGCACAACTAGACCCCAAGGGAACCCTGTGTACCAAATTTGAGAAAGATCCATGCAGTAGTTCCTGAGAAATCTCGATAACAAAGTTTCGTTGGGAAATCCAAGATGGCTGCCTGGTGGCCATATTGGATTTACGAATCGGATCAGAAAAGGTATCTTGCACAACTAGACCCCAAGGGGAACCTGTGTACCAAATTCCAGAAAGATCCACGCATTAGTTCCTGAGAAATCGTGATAACAAGAATTGTTTACGGACGGACGACTGACTGACTGACTGACGACGGACGGCGTACGACGGACGACGGACGAAAAGCGATTTAAAAATTCGGAAAATCCGACCGAAAAATCTGCCAAAAAATGCCGTTTTTAAAAATGACGTCACTGTGACGTCATGAAAGCGGCCATCTTGGATTTTTTTTACATATTCTGGTAGATCTTGACCCAAGGGTATAGTGTGGTTAGTTTCAGCCCCCTAGCTCAAGGGGTACGAAAAATAATTAGGGCGGCCATTTCGCCTTCCCCCCGGCCAAGATACGTTCCAAAAAAGCCCACGCCAGATAGGGTTAAACATAGTGATAGACATTCGAGATGGTCCGTCATAGCTCAGTCGGTAGAGCATCGGCTTGATAAACCTGGGCCGTGAGTTCGAATCCCGCTGACGACCAATCTAGTCTTTCTCTCTCAGAAAATCATTTCATATGTATATATGCTCAGTGGCGGGTTATACGCCATAACAAATATCATTTCTTCATTATTATGGCTAGTAGTTTCGTAAAAACCACTGTGAATATCAAATGGGAGACCACTCTAGGCATGGAATATGACCAAAAAGAGTTTACCAGTCGATCAGTAAACATAAAATTAAATTGATTCCAGTACCGTAAAATTAATAGAATTTTGACTACAAACTCATTTATGAAAAAAAGTGACCCGGAAGAGAACGAACTTTGTACATTTTGTAAACGGGAATCAGAATCAATTTATCATCTGTTTCGGGGATGCTAGAATGTCAGAGGTGGCAGGAAATACAGGCGTGGTTTATGGCAAAAGCAAATATAAAATTACAGTTTAATGCATCGTATGTCATACTGGGTTTGACGAACCCGAAAAATAAAATTCTTAATTATTTAATGATAGCTGTTAAATTGAATGCATACAGACAGAATGTTGAAAAGGAGTTGCCAAACCTACCACATTTGCAAGATGAATTAAGGAATATTTACTACACGAAAAAATACAGCAACAAGAAAGCAGAATGGGACCAATTTAAAACATAATACCTGCTGTTTACTGATTGATATTGAATATTGATATTGAATATTGATATTGAATTTTGATATTGAATATTGATATGGAATATTGATATTGAATATTGATATTGAATATTGAAATAGAATATTAATATTGAATATTGAACATTGATATTGAAATATTGAATATTGGATATTGAATATTGAATATAGATATTGAATATTGATATTGGATATTGGATATTGATATTGAATATTGATATTGATATTGAATATTGAATATTGAATATTGATATTGATATTGAATGTTGAATTTTGAATATTGATATTGAATATAGAATATTTTATCGCGGATAATATAAGTTATACCAGTGTCTTGCGTTGGTATACTATTAGTTATACGTCGCCCTTCCGGGGTAATACGGGATGAGATTTGGTTTCTCTCGCCATATTTTTCCGAGGCGCAGCCGAGGAAAAATATGGCGAGAGAAACCAAATCGAATCCCTTATTACCCCGGAAGGGCGATGTATAACGAATTTATCATATCTCAGAGCATTAAGAATCACTTTGGACTTCAAGGCCGACATAATGGAACGGACTTCGATCGGACTTGCACTGGTTTCAGAACGATCCACAGCATGCACCGGAAAAAATGAACACAAAGACAAATGTATCATTTTTACAATCCTCATCTTTAAAACGTACTAAGGGAGGAGCAAAGATAACGATAACATATACTGTAATCCGTGAACAATGAACCCGGTTTCCGTGTGAAATACCGGTGGGCTTCGGTGATAAAGAATGAACAATCTAACTTCAAATTCAGCTTCATCTCTTATGTTCTATTCTGAAAATCAGAAACGTATAAAATACTGGAACATTAAGCTTAATCTCAATTTCATATTTAATATTTAATAGCCATCGACGAGTATAATATCTAGATTATATACCTTTTGTTGATAAATACATCGAAAGACCCGTTCCGGATTCACATATGTTGCGTGGATATGTAAGTTTCAAATACACGTGTGAACTGTTACATTTCCATTCTGTCTATAATTCAACACCGTGTCACTCGACAGTGTCACTTGTGTCATGTTTCCATAACATCACACAGGAGAAGGACCAACATGAACTGACTTAAATTTACAGTTCGAGAGAAAAATCGGAAAAATCAAACTGTCCTGCACAATTTGGCAGAAGTATAGGTATTTGCTTCATTTTCGCACGATGATGTTGATTGCATTTATTGGGCAGTTATTGAACATTGGCGCTGAGGGATTTGCGGCGACCAGGATAGCTGTGGGAATGTCACACGATGTGGGCGGGACAGCGGTCCTGTCGAATTCACAAAACAGCTGATTAAGCGGTTTTGAAGCACTCGTTGGCTTCATTAAACTCCGAATTTCTAATCAAATCAAAAGTTTTGAAATACGGTGGGGCCTTCAGGTAACGATTCAGAGAATGTCGAAAGTTTTCGAGAGTGGATGTTTTGTACAATTCTCCGTCTTGTTTTCGGGCATCCAAATAAAAATGACTGAGTACCTCTGCTAACCTCTCGGCCGAGAATCCTTCGAATTCTTCACTCTGTCCCTTCTCTTTCAGGTAATACTTCAAAGTTCTGGCGGACGCTTTGTTCGATTTTTTTGTGTTGCTGGGAATAATATTAGCCCGCTTTTCAACAACTTCATCGTCCGTGTGAGACGCGAAACGTTTGCCTGATTCAGCCATTTTGTTTAGCAGACGATGGAATCTAGTGAACACCTGTTCGTTGCCCTTGGCGACGGGGGTATACGATATATATTCGACCAGCAAGTTGACAATACAGCATCACACATGAGGTCTGTCAGCCAATCAAAAGTCTACATGCTTCTCTGAGATATGATAAAGGCTGATATTTCGTCGAGAAGATAAATATTTTCACGAGCCCGAAGGCACTGTCGTGAACGAGCCCCGGTGGGTTTGGCTACGACACACGCAAGATGGCGACCGGTAAGTCAGCCCCGAGGTACCTCATTTCCTCAGACCAATTATTCAGCATTTTCTTGAACTTAAATGTCTGGTTAAGGGATTGAATAGAAAGAGCAAGCCTTCTTCTTCCTTCACCCATCCATGTCCTCTGACTATTTTAACCCATTTATCCAATACGGACGAATATTTCAAGCCGATGGAAGAATGTCAAAAATCGAAGCGGGAGCGCCTGCAAACTTTTGGATATTTAGTCGAGAGAAGGGTCTGTTGTGTTCGTTTTTGATCAGTAATAGGATGATTGGGTGTATAAAATTCCCCAGGTAGCTCGAACGACTTGTCGCATTGCGTTATTTAGCTATAATTGACATACATTAAGCCGGAGAAAATTGCAAAATTTCCCGGTTACGACTTACGCTCGTTTTTGCCGGTGTACGGTTACGACACGATAATTTATACTAAAAAACGGTGTACGGCTACGTCATTATTCTGTCTGAAGTCAACTTATTGAATGATTTATGTTGTTTTAGTCCAATAATTGTGGCTGTGGCGCTCATGTATTATTTCGGGTCAATCTGCACCAAAAACGATATCATAAATCAGTGTCACCAGCTAATATGCGTTAGAGGAAAGAACAATAGATTCACTACAATGGTTACGTGACAACCATGGGGCTCTTCGATGCACAGCCCGTCCGTCATTAATATATTCCACCAAATGAGTAAAATGTGATCGCTAACAATCATCAGGGCCAGCGCCAACACTAAATTGTCGATAATGGTCTAGTTGATGATTGAGCATATGTATAGGTAGATGCAGACAGGTATCCAGATTTGTTTTAAGTTATTACAAGAAAAGATATCTACACGAATTAAGAAGCTTTTGGCCATAATAATTGAATTCGATATATTTTATACGCATAATGCTGAGTAGCTGAATCCTTGTATTTTCCTGTAATTCTATACTGTTGCAGTGAACTGGTGTATATCTTCTTTCAGAACCCTAAAGAGGCTGATTTGAAATCTTTTGATGCAGAATTTCAAGGCCATAGTGGAAGTTTTGTAAATTTCGCATTTATGTTATTATTGTCAATATTCGAGTCATTTGTCCGAGGAAGTCATACAGCACAACATTCACAG
Source organism: Hanleya hanleyi (assembly GCA_036873755.1). Classification (NCBI taxonomy): domain Eukaryota; kingdom Metazoa; phylum Mollusca; class Polyplacophora; order Lepidopleurida; family Hanleyidae; genus Hanleya; species Hanleya hanleyi. The sequence goes on along the minus strand of JAVTVY010034988.1, from coordinate 6,979 downwards.
TCGTCCAGCTCTACTTTTGGAAACGAAAACCAAAGTTATAGATAGTCGAACAGGAAAACACAAATTTCAGTCCCATAATTTTGGACTTATACCAAAGCAGTGTAAAGAGAGTGGAAAACACATTCGGGTGGACAAAGACAGCGAAACTTTGGCCGTGATAATGGAAATTTTATCATCAGAAGAATGTCTGCATTCATCAGAAGATGGAGACAGTGACATTGAACTGTTTGCTTTGCAGAAGGCATCTAATGCGGAAGAATCTAAAAGTCCGGCTGCGAAACGGGCAAAAGATTCAGAAAACGGTAGTTATTACAATCCTGGAAAACCGTGAGTTACATTTTTGGCAAGCCAAAGTGCTTTTTTTTATTCAAGAATTTCCGATATCGGAAATTGAATTCCCGATATCGGGATTGAAATTTCCGATATCGGAATTAAAATTTCCGATATCGGAAATTCATGTCCTTCAAATTTAAATTGAATTTCCGATATCAAGAATTGCAATTTCCGATATCGGAAATTCCCGATATCGGAAATTGTCACTGAATTTCCGATATCTGAAATTTTGGGGAACAGTTTTCATAAAGTTCCAGAGCTCTCATTTCCGGTATCAGAAATTCGGTGACAATTTCCGATATGAGAAATTCTATTTCCGATATCGAAAATTGATTTCCCGATATGGGAAATTCTATTTCCGATATCGGAAATTGTCACTGAATATCGGAAATTCGGAATAAAAAGCAATATGGCTTGCCATATACATCCACTCCAAATCATTAGAGCTACATCGGGTCTAGAAACACAGAAGAAACATAAGATTTGATGGAACTAAGTAGATCAGTGATAAGGATTTTATGTATAGAACATCATCATGTCTTGTTGACATCATTGAAAAGTGCTGACAGTTTCTCTCTTGTAGGAAACCATCTTTGTGTTTTCATTATTTTTATTTCATACGCATTTGGAATTGGCTCCAACTATACCCCGAGGTACGTCATTTCCTCAGGCCAATTATTCAGCATTTTCTTGAACTTAAATTTCTGGTTATGGGATTGAATAGAAAGAGTTATTATTCTTCTTCTTTCAAACAATCCATGTCCTCGGACTATTTTCACCCATTTATCCAATACGGACGAATATTACAAGCCGATGAAAGAATGCCAAAAGTCGAAGCGGGAGCACCTGCAAACTTTTTTATATTTAGACGAGAAAAGGGTCTGTTGTGTTCGTTTCTGATGAGTAACAGGATGATTGGGTGTATAAAATTCCTCAAATAGCTCCAACGACTTGTCACATTCCGTTATTTAACTATAATTGACATACATTTTCGGCTAATCTGGATAACTATCGAGTCCACCGAAATCTGACGCTCTCGACGCGTATGCCCTCTGCTGTGACGTTAGTAGTATACAAAGAGTATTTGAAGGTCTATTGACCTCAGAAATTTGCATATGACCTCTGTGACGTCACGCGACAGCCAATCAGAAGCGAGTATTGTGTCACATGGGGTCATGTGTGGTGGTGGATGGGTGGGTGGTGGGTTTAAGATGGCGGCTGTGGTGGATGGGTGGGTGGTGGGTTTAAGATGGCGGCTGTGGTGGATGGGTGGGTGGTGGGTTTAAGATGGCGGCTGTGGTGGATGGGTGGGTGGTGGGTTTAAGACGGCGGCTGTGGTGGATGGGTGGGTGGTGGGTTTAAGATGGCGGCTGTGGTGGATGGGTGGGTGGTGGGTTTAAGATGGCGGCTGTGGTGGATGGGTGGGTGGTGGGTTTAAGATGGCGGCTGTGGTGGATGGGTGGGTGGTGGGTTTAAGATGGCGGATGTGGTGGATGGGTGGGTGGTGGGTTTAAGATGGCGGCTAAAAATAGAAAGACCAAAAGCTACCTCCAATCCAGGAGAGTTCCAATTGCTGCAGGGGATGTATTCAGGATGTATTCATCCGCGGTGATGCGGTCTGACCGCGATTTTGGCGGTGATTCGGTCTCGGGAAAAAGCTTCCGCGGAGAAAAAGTAGTCCCTAGATAAAATGGTCCGATGGGGTCGGGTGAGGTATCAAAGTGAAGCTTATGTGAAGGGGCATCTAATAGGCTGGGTGTGGGATTGAACTATCGGCATTCTGCGCATGCGCGGTGGCCGAAGGGTATGAAAATAGACGTTTTGGAGCCAGGGGAGCCCCTAATGGTCCAATCGGGTCGAGTGAGGTATCAAAGTGAAGCATTCGTGAAGGGACATCTGATGGGATGGGTGTGGGGTTGAACTATCGGCATTCTGCGCATGCGCGGTAGCCCAAGGGTATGAAAATAGACGTTTTTGAGCTAGGGGAGCCCCTAATGGTCCGATGGAGGCGTATGAGGTATCAAAGTGAAGCATTCGTGAAGGGGCATCTAATGGGCTGGGTGTGGGGTTGAACTATCGGCATTCTGCGCATGCGCGGTGGCCGAAGGGTATGAAAATAGACGTTTTGGAGCCAGGGGAGCCCCTAATGGTCCAATGGGGTCGAGTGAGGTATCAAAGTGAAGCTTATGTGAAGGGGCATCTGATGGGCTGGGTGTGGGGTTGAACTATCAGCATTCTGCGCATGCGCGGTGGCCCAAGGGTATGGAAATAGACGTGTTGGGATGTAGGGGAGCCCCTAATGGTCCAATGGGGTCGAGTGAGGTATCAAAGTGAAGCATTCGTGAAGGGACATCTGATGGGCTGGGTGTAGGGGTTGAAATATCGGCATTCTGCGCATGCGCGGTGGACCAAGGGTATGGAAATAGACGTTTTGGCATCTAGGGGAGCCACTAAGGGTCCGATGGGGTCGAGTCAGGTATCAAAGTGAAGCATTCGTGAAGTGGCATCTGATGGGCTGGGTGTGGGGTTGAAATATCGGCATTCTGCGCATGCGTGGTGGCCCAAGGGTATGAAAATAGACGTTTTGGCATCTAGGGAAGCCCCTAAGGGTCCGATGTGGTCGAGTGAGGTATCAAAGTGAAGCATTCGTGAAGGGGCATCTGATGGGTTGGATGTACGGTAGGAATATCATGCGCAGACAGCAATGCGGAGCTCTCGGCCAATCAGAAGCGAGTATTTCAAATCCGTCAAAGAGCTCTCAGCCAATCAGAAGCGAGTATTTTGACCCGGTGCATTATGGGCCATATCCAAGATGGCGGCACGTGTGTTCAAGATGGCGGCACGTGTGTTCAAGATGGCGGCACATCCGGTGTCGAAAACTGGCCATTTCGTCGGGATGTGGTCACCTAGTGTCGAAAACTGGACCCTGTATGGGTCCCGCTAGACGTTTTGGAGCTAGGGGCGCCACTAATGGTCCAATGGACAAGTGTGTGACGTCACTTCCGGTTGGAGTGAATGGGGCGTGACCTCTGGCCATGTCTAGACTTGTCTGTGTCTGTCATGTACTGGGGGGGGTTTTTCTCTACAATGGCGTTCACGTGGTGTGGTGGGTCTGCGCAAGTGTGTCACGTCACTTCCGGTTTTCACTAAAACGATCTCTAACTTTTCCGGCCCCGGCGGGCCCCGGCCCCCCACCGCAGCGCGCGCGCGCGCGCGTCAATGTAGGGAGAGGTTAAATCGACAACATAGAACTTATAGTCATCAACTTAATCTATACGTGTTGGACGAGTCTCTTCACTCACCGTATACACGCACCTCAATGAAATGCCCGCTCCAAACCTAGACCAAAAACACGTACTTTGTCTGTGGGCTGATTTCATTGGCTCTCTATTTTTACTATAGTGCTCTTGCATTCTAACCTTGATGGGTTACATTTTGGCCCCATCCTACACCACTGATTTCAGTTTCACTGAATCTCCACATTGGGCATTGATGCATTATGAATAAAACACACAAGACAGGGTTTTTTGGTGAGATTTCATTTTTTTTTATTCAGTGAACAACAACAACGTGAGAACAACCACGTGAACACTGAAGCCCAGAACAAGGGGCTTGTAATTAATTCAAGCCCAGAACAAGGGGCTTGTCATTAAATTAAGCCCAGAACGGGGCTTGTACATTGAAATGATGGGCGGCCCAGTCATAGACGAGTACATCGCGGTCCTCGGCCTGGGGGTACTCGTCAAACATCTGTACGATGGTAGATAAAGGTCTTCCCCGGCATCGATGGTACAGGTAAAACAAGCAATATTGTCCGCACACGCCACTGGTCAGGCTTTGCAACGTTTGACTGTTCCAACACCACGTCTCTGTGCCTTGATCCATGAAGTCTGTTAAATCAGGATGGAGGGGTGGCAGGCCGTACGGGTCAAAGTATTCGCCCCGCGCTTCTGTCAAGTACACGGCCACCCAGTGTTCACCGGGCCGATCCATCGGGTCCGTGTTGAGAACGTAAGCAGCAGGATACATACGGTCTAATGGGAACACATCTCGAGCGAACACCCCTTGAAAGACCATACGTGTCTCTGGGTCATTCTCCAGCACGGTGGTTATCTGGTCTGTATCCATGTTAGGTGGAGAAGTCACAGGACGTTGCGCGCCTTGTCCACTTGAATGATGTTGTCAAACTCGGCGTAGCAGATCACATTGACGGTGGTCGCCAGGGCTCGTGCAAAGTGGATTTCCAACCGTAAGTTGCCTTGCTTGGCCAGGGCCAGCTGATGGTCGTTCTCTAAGGTGGGGTTAGATCGAAACAGAACAACGTGTATCCGTTCGCGTAGTCCTCCCGACTGATCATATTCCCTTCGTCCTGGTTGATTTGACCTGTGGCTGTAAACAGGCTCTGATAGGCTCGAATGAAATTCCTGCGCCCAAAGTTCGGTGTTAAGGCCGTGGCTGGCACCTGTTGTCCATCCACATGCAGAGCCACAAAATTGATGCCGAAATGTTGAAAGTCAAACGGATTCTCTGGGTAGGCTCCGCTGAAACTGGTATTTTCCACACAGGCCAGGATCAATCGCTTGGGTAGTTCCCCCAGGAACAGGTTTTCTTTGTTGGCGCCATATTTCCAGCAGGCACAGAGAACACTTTGGTTTGCACACGTCGGATAGGGTACTGGGCTGGTTTTGTTTCCAAGGCTTTCATGTGTCCCAATTGAACGGCTGGATGCGGTTTCACTTTTCGGACATACAGGACTGCGTCTTGGATGACAATCTTATAGTCCGCTGCATGCCCCTCTACGTTAGTGGCCATCAAGGCGAAGGTCGGAGGCGCCCGTATCGGTCGGATTTTGATGGGGATCTTGTTCAAGAGGTACCGGTCTTGCATGAACATGTCTGCGTGCAGTCGACCCATCATATCCACCGAGGCACTGTTCGCAGTGAAAGCCTTCCGTTTGTTATATCCCCCATTGTCCACCATGTCCATGTGCTCAGGCGTGTCCTTGTAGAATAAAGCGGTTGTCAGCTGAGATTGTTCAGCCTCTCGGCCATACGACAACAGTGTCTCGATGTAGGCTCGATAGGGGTACGTGTTGGTGGAGTCACTGATGAGTTTGTCGCTGAGAAAAATATCCACCTGCTGAAACATCGAGTGCAGCCAGAGATTCGTCGGGCCCACCGTTGCTTGGTCAGCGATTTTGGTGCCAGCTCCATTGACCACCTTGGCTTTCACATACAAGTATGTATGGGCTAAATCCACATAGGCCGTATCCGCATTACTGATGGTGAACTCGATGGGCCCGGTTTCGTTGATGCTGGAGAGCGGGAGATGCTCCACCCATAATCCTTGTTCGACACTGGTCTGTGTGGGCGGTACGGTCCACAAATCAAATTCACTGTTGGTGGAGGGGCAGGACTCTGCGTGGATTAAGGACATGTTTTAAGAAAAGATATCCTTTGTCTTCTTCGATGTGCGTCGTCGCTGGGTCGGTCGTCGACTGGTGCGTGGTCTCGGTGGGGCAGCTCTTTTATTCCCAACGGTGCGTTGTGCTTTGGCCACCAAGACGCCTCCCGCTTCTTTGGCCCGCCGTTCCAAGGATTCTTTGGGTGCCGTACCCCCCAAGACATCACCGGCCACTTGCAGTCCACTGCGTACCGCTTGTTTGCCGATTGCTTTCACCCCACGCGTCACCAAGGGCAGGAACGTTTTCACAATGCTGCCGAGTATGTTCCCCAGTCCATGTCCTCGTTGCATGCGTGCACCGCTAAATACCGGAAAGCCACCCCCGGCCTGTTGGGCATAATAGTCGGCATAGCTGCGTGCATCGCACTCGTAAGGTACTTTCATTATGCAAAGTGGGGAGCACGTGCTTGTCGAAAATGAAGTGTCAGCACCACTTTTCCTCGTTCGAATGCCACCGGTCGTCACGTGTCATCTCTTATATCCACCGTGATCGTGTTGATGTCAGTTTGTCGTACGGGCAAGTAGAGCATGTGGGTGAAACTGTGGGTGACTTGACCTCCATACGTCTTTTAATGGGGACCACCCGTAACAGAGGTGTGTTGATATCGCTCACGATGTGGTTGTCCACCACGTCCGAGTAGACGTAGAGTCCGTACATACCCGACTTCATATCCATCGGGATCTCGCCATGGTGTTCGGTGGGACCAGCGAACGTCTGTAGATCGAAACTCAGCACTTGCTGTAGGATAGGACTCAGTACGACACTCGCGTTGGCGGTGACGGTAAGCTGTGCCTTGTCGTTGTGTGCGTTGTAATCGAAGTCCACGTGATTCTTGAAGGGATAGGCTTTGATGGGTTTTGAAGTATTCGTGACCTCCCGTAGAGCCTTATAATGCAACAGTCTTGACAGCTCACCCATGAACTCCTTGGGAGTATCGTATTGGCCTTCGGGGAGGGTGAGTCGGGTGTCTTTTCCTTCGTAGGTCACCTCGTACCACACTTCATTGGCTCGCACGTTGTACCACGAGTAAGGGTACTGAATATCCACCAGTCCACATTCCCATCGTCCAGGTAAACGCAACGGTTGCGGTAACTGGGTCACATACTTGGCCACGGTGTTGTCAGGAAACACATCCAGCGAACTGTTACTGGGTAGGGTGAGGTAAAACATGGCGACTGAGCT
>JAVTVY010034987.1:0-14650 GCA_036873755.1 Hanleya hanleyi | reverse complement strand
GATTTTAGAGTTCCAGCTTTAGCTGATTTCCTTTCTTCAGGGTTAGAATCGGACAATCTTATGTGTCCGGTTCGTGCCCTTACTGTGTATATTAATCGCACTAAAGTACTACGTGCTGGGCGAAGGCGATTATTTATACCATTTTGTCCCCGGAGCCAACAAGAGATATCTAAAAACACTATCTCTTCTTGGTTCTCCAAAACTATTAGGTTAGCCTACGATGGAGTGTCATCGATGCAGGCTGTGTTGTGTGATGTCTCTGCACATGAGATCAGGGCGCTTGGGTCGTCCTGGCCATTGTGGACCAACAGGTCGGTAACTGATATTATGAGGGCTTGTTATTGGAGATCTCACACAACCTTCGCATCATACTACTTGAGAGACATGACACTTATCAAGGACGACCTATATTCCTTGGGACCACTGGTGACAGCGCAGCAGATCACCGGGGTCGGGTCAGCACACAGACACTAGAGGCCTGTGTGTTTTTATCGGTTTTTTAATGGTAAGAACACGTTTCCTCATAAAAAACTTTCTTTCAAAAAAAGGGGGGGGCACGTGTATATAACTTCCATTATGTCAGCGCCGATGAGCTTGGGAGGTCTGGGCTTACTATAGGGACAGTGTCTACGATACCGTTATATGACCCTGTCACTATTGAGTCTTTATGGAAGCCTATTCTTATTTAAGTTTTATGGCCAGCATGAAGTCTCTTGCTGACTTCCGTCTAATCCTCACGCCATTAGTCGCTGTCACTTTGACTTCCCTCCGTCCTGCTTTGGGATTCTCGCATATGTCAGTAAGGTCAGTTTCACTGTGTAAAAAATATAATAAATTTACATGTAATTTTTACATTTTTAAACTGAAACTTACCTTACTGACAGAGTAATGGTCCCACCCGACCTCCCCGCTTGGGATCTTTACATTAAGCGTAAGAAGTGGAGATCTATTGTGATTGAGTGCTGGCGTGGGTGATTAGGCGGGAAATGAACTGTGCTATTGTTTTAATTTCTTCACTTGTTAATCCGTGTTTGCACACGAACGCATATGTCAGTAAGGTAAGTTTCAGTTTAAAAATGTAAAAATTACATGTAAATTTATTATTTTATAATTATTCAAATTAGGCCTCCACCGACCAATACAGAACAGAACAATGGTGGGGCAGTGTCGGACTAAAGCGGAATGGGGGGCATACAATTAAGCAATCTCTCTACAGTCCATGTCCATGGCTATTGAGTTTACACAGCCGGTACACTGGCTTGACCAGGTCTGATATACCTTGTCTGTACGCTGGTAAAATTACTCTGATCTACATCAGAGGATTAAGGTGCATAATTATCACCTCCGACCATGTCCATCTCCATCTCGAATCAGTCGCTGCATTCTTAATAAGTAAACATGTCAAGCGATGCCAATATCAACATTAAATGTTATGAATGTACCTCTATTCCATGGCTTCTATACAGATTACTTTGCCGTCCGCTTAACTAAGTGGGCATATAACGCTGTACGAATATCAGCTGTACTTTATGGATGAAACACTGCACGTTTCAGTTTGTAAACATGTCCAGACCTTGAATATAGAATGTTATACTGCGTGCTACTTTGTAGTCTTCAGTAGTAACAAAATTGTCAGAATCAAGATGTCACTAACTGTTCTCTGTATAGGACAGTTGATTCAACTGTAGAAATGTTCCAGCTTTATTTATGACTGGATGCAGCTTTATAACAGCATTCTGAAAATTTGCAGTCTGTGGCAGAGTTTGTTCACATTCCACACACTTGAATCGTCCTGCAAAAGCAGGACTGCTACCATATCCTCATCCATGTCACTCCATTTCTCCAGCGGAACAGGCCTTCTATTAAGAACAGGGTTGATGATGGATTAGGGTTCACATCTGGTTCACAGATCCACCACCCTGAACAATGTACAGTTTGTTTTCCTGTTCCAGCAGCTGATATTACCACACATGCTTCTCCCGGTATGTCGACTAAACTTCAGGGATGGATATGTTACGATGTTGCTTTTAGCAAGTTGCAATCTTTTTAACATATTCACCAAAACAAATACCAGTGTCCACTACAGCATTGCTAGTATTCTCAGGGTTGCAAGACATGCAATTATGGTTCCCATCCAAAGAATAGGACATGGTGAGAACTCAGTTGATGAATTTGGTGTGTCATTGTAGAGGTTCTGGCCATTAATATGTGGAATTCAGAGTAATGTACAACTCGAAGCAATACCATATAATCGACACAGAATCACCATACCTTTCTGAATGTATCTCCTGTAATATTCGAGGCCAATAGACAGTCTGCCTGGCCAGCTAGAAGTTCTGTTCGATGCCCTGATGTCCGTCTGTGTACATCTCCAACAGATATTCTTTTGGGTCATAATCCTCCATCAAAGAACTGTTTCAGCTCAATGAGCAATCGTTCTTTTTATGCAGGAGAAGTGACCATCACTCATTCCTGCTGTCACCCCTTCATGACTTGGTTTCTTGTTGTAACTCAACACATTACGTTGTTGATAACAGCGTCTGCTTCTTGGTGTGATGGGTAGGAAGTGCATTAATGTCTATGACTGTTGTGATAACTGCTGCAAATGTATGATCTGTACCCAATATCGTAACTCGTTGCAGCTCTCCAGGTCATGCTATTGATGGCATAAATCCTCTGGTTTTGAGGGAAGTGACTGTCAGCATTGTTGTTCATGCCTCTGTACTTGACTTCGATTCGGAACATGGCAAGCAGGGAAAACAACCTGTTCCAATTTTGTTGTCCAGTAACTCGGAGGGTTGTCTTCTTGTACGATGGTGATGGGTTGAAAAGAGACTATGTTAAAGCTCCTTATGAAGTGCCCGGGTCTGGCAAACTTTAATTCGTTACTTGGGTTTTTGAAGTATATGGACATGGTGGTTGCTTTCGGAGGGCCCTAAAAAACATCATTGTGGCTTGGTTCACCATGATTGTTTTATGTTTTAGTGTAATTTTTTCTCTGTGTCTTTGCTTAGACAACAAAGTATTAGCCAGTGAGGTAATTCTTGAATTTTTCGGCTAGTACCCATTTTAGAGCAAATAATTTGAGCCAAGAAGAATTGTAGTTTGTTGAGTTTTCAGATGGTCTTAGTCCCTAGCTGCTATGGGTAAGAATACATCTGATCTTGTGACAGCACTGGCATCTGTTTCTAGTTCAAAGAAGTTAAAACATCCCAACATTGTGCCACCAGAGAAGATATCCTTCAGTTTCTGGAAAGTGGGATTTTCAGTCACCCACAAGAATTGTCCATCTAGGTTGCGATGGGCACAGTGGTATGCAGGGGTGCTGCAATCTGTATACAGAGCTCCTACAATCGCTGGCCAGTCCCAGAGCATATTTGTTACACCATAGACGGTCGCTCCATGACGCACACTGGGGCTTGTCACGATGCACTGCAATACCTCCAGTCATGATGAAAAAACATGTAAATACTGACAAACGAACTGGCACTTACTTGCCTACAAATTCAATGTGTAGTGCTTGAGATACCATATTGGTGGCAGACAGTTGTTCTTCTAGGAACCCAGAAAGTTGCTGGGGCATTGGTCAGTCCCAACGGCATACACATGTAATTGGATGCATGTATAATGGGGTAGACCATCCGTGTTCTGCTATATCATAATTCTTCTTGCATTCGTAATAGCTTATATTTATACTACCATCCTGTTCCGCATTGTCAGAGCTGCACACAAGTATATATGAATCGATGGTTGGGATGGTCTACCATGGAGTAGATTTTGACCTTCCTCAGTTATGCCTCTTGTCGATGGGTAAGAATCAGGACTCAAATGCGGTGTAAAAATCTGACAAAACCGGGTAGGTTGACACCCACTTTTTTCACGGGGCGATGTAATACTGAGAGAAAACTTGAGCACAAGTAGTGCCGTTGCCAGGGTGACTGGTTGTTCATTTAACTGCTTTAGGCTTTGAGAGGAAGAGCAAAAGAAAAGAGTCCTTTATTCAGCTACTGCAGATAGTTTGGTCAACTATTTTGACTAGAATTTGCATCACAAGGTCTATATTAGTGAAGTTAAATATTTTCTGATATTCTTATGTATGCTCAGATGTCATTTTCTCGAGTTTTTCTGTTTTAGAGCATGAATACAATATGGATACCATTCTGGGGTTGCCGTAGAGAGTTTTCCTGAGAGGATGTCATAAATCGCTGGCTGATAAAAACTTTATCCAGGAAACTAAATATATGCAGAAGAAAATAATTTAAGGCATACTTATAAGTTTACCATGTTGGCAAGAAACTAATTTTCTAGGCTTCCATTCTTGCAGGAATTGTATATTCACAGTATGTAACCCACAGATCCCCTCCAGCAGACCCTCTATACCAGGTGGAATTGCATACACATGCATGACCCAGGTCCATTCACTTGGCTGTATAGGGCCAATTGCAGGCATCCTGTTTAAATATAATTGACCTACATGAACCTGTTGGGAGCATTTGTAAACTCCATGTTCAGAGTAATTCAGTGTTTACTCTATCACTTGTGACCTCCCAAACTGGGGGTGTACTAACTGACAGCAGGAGGTACATGTATACAATATGATGCTATGAGGGGATGAATCCCAGCATAGCTCCAGTCCATTTGATGATAAGAATTTTACATTGTATCTCAATACTTTCTATTATCCCCTGCTGAAAAAGTCAAATATTTCACAAATATTGGTAACATGCAGAGAAGACATTATTTATCATACATGTATCATTAAATCGGTTTCATAATTAATAAGGAATTTGTCCCATCTGTTTTTTTTCAATATATACATGTACAATTACAATTATTTCTTCAGAGATCATTGTTGAGTGAATTGTGTGAGACTGGACAAATTTTGTGGCTCTTCGCCATGGGATGAAACATCAAAGAGTTAGTGGAATTATTCCAACCGCCTATTTTGACATTTAAATAGTCCCGTTTCAGTTCAAGTTTGCACCGAATCTGAGAACACGAGGCAGAAGTATAGTTGGAATCGCTCTTACAGATTTTCGATCCATTTTTCTATAACATATCAGTGCTGCGTCCTGAAATACTGGATTAATCATGCTCTTTCGGAAAATATATACATGCAAGTGATTTGGGTTGAAGCTTGTACGATATTTTTTGGCCGAAAAGTGGATCCATGACCTTGTCCCTGTCGAATAGAAGAAACCCTGGAGTGCAACTCGAGAGCTTCTTATTTATGGTATCTTCACTTCCTGGTACTGACTTGGTGAATTATCTTGTGTTGCTGCTGCTCAATGGGAAGTGCTGACCCGTAGCTCAAATCTCCGCATTCACACGGAGCTACACGGAATTTACACGGAACAACACGGAACTGCAAAATTTCCGTGTAAGCTGAATATATCCACACGGAGCTTCTCCGTGTTGACACGGAAGGACACGGAGTTTGTGGACTTTGATTATTTTTGACATGGATTGGACTTAGATTATTTTTCAATAATAGGATATACATTTATACAGGTCCAGGCCGTATTGGACATAGCAATGTAAGATAATGTACTACATATAAGAGAGCACAATTTCAATGGCATCAAATACAGCATTCCCCAATACAGCCAAATGCACTACAATGTGTAAATGACATAACAAACAAATGAAAGTTCAATCAAGTTCTGTTTTAATTCAACTCTCAAGAATAGACATATTATACAAGTCAAAATCTTATGAACAAAAGTTATCTTATAGTTTCTCAAGCAGAACCTCACCAAACTAACATGAACCGTAATCAGTACTTATCATTTTCACTACATATCCAAGGCTCAAAATATATGCTCGTTTCTCACTATTGTTATACTTTTGTTCTCATTAGTTCATTAATACTTTAAGGATTATCCTTTGAAAAAATATTACCTTACCTTTCTTTGGAGTAAAAAAAAAAAAATAACTCAGTGATTTATTTTTTTGTTTATTTATTTATTTTTGGAAAGGCAAACTCTAAATAAATCAAATTAATAAAATGATTACACCAGACCTCTGTCACATGGCTTTTGCAAAAGAAACAAAGTTCTTAAGTTAAACTGGAATAAGTTAAAGGAAACAAAACTATCCACAGTTTCTAACATGATGGGACGGATATTCGGCATGTTGTTGTTGTTGTATTCAACATTTGGATTTCCATTCAAAGTCGCGGGAGTTTTAGAGTCTTGTGAAATCAGCAGCAGTTTTAAACATTGATGTAGCCCAAGTATTCAAATATTTCTTTCTTCTGAGTCTTTGCTTTCGCAGTGATACTTTTTAGACAACATAGACTTGATCAGTTTAGTTACAGAGTTCACGCAAATATGAATCCACGATAACCCTAGCAAAGGCCAGATGAATTGCCGATTTGCAAAAAATTCGGAATCGAAACTCCAAAATCCGGAAGCGGACTCCAAAATTAGAAGTATCGTGACAAGTTTAATTAAGACTAATTACTGTCCTTACAAACGACAAGAATTATTTTATTCTTCAGACAGTTCAGTATTCTAAGTGAGAATTGGTAGTATTCTCATGAAAGAAAAATAATTGATCCAGAGATCCGATTTTAGGTTGAAGTCCGAGTTTTTATACATACACTTCTCGAGCCGTTTATTTTTGGCGCGTAGCATTGAGAGGTTGGGGGAAGTCGCGGGAAGAGAGAGAGAGAGAGCAGACGCTAATTCAAAACAACTAAAATGATATTCTTGTCATTGAACAACAACATGATTCGTCGGTCGGTACATCCAAAACAGACACAATAACAACAGACTCTACCATCCGCCTGAGTGATGATACTGAATGAATTTCCCCTGCAAGAATAGCGCCAAATTTCGCTGTTTCAAAAGTTGTTGGCGGGTGTTCGTTGTACTTCTGTTCAGTTCTGGTTCAACCAGTATGTCGTAAATGGATGCTTTTAATTATACACTTGGTAGTCTGACAAACGTTTGGGCAACACTCTTACTGCCATTTGATGATGACGTGTGAATCATGTGTCCGAATACCCTACCCCAAAGGCCGCTGATGTGCGTCCGACGACATTCGACAACAACAACACATCTGGTAAGATTGTTCACTGTGATGTTCCGTGGTTGTCTTTCATGTTACTCATTGAAGTTCAAAAAACAACCAAGTTTAATTAAACCTGTGACTGTGTTTGTTAAGTTGAAAAATGTAAAACCACCATCTGAACATGCTCGTTCGTTCCTGACATTTCCACAACAAATTCTGCTCAAAAGAGGACACTGTACAACTATGGCATGTGTGGCAACTTCACCAAGAAATTCAGAAAAGCAAAATTGTGATCCTTGATAAACTATTAATTTCAATAGTTGTTTAATATCCAAAAGATTCATTTGTGTAAAAATTTATATCCGAAATATGGGCAAAAACGTCAAAATATTAATTTTATATTTGATTTTATTTGTTTGCATTTTATTTTCAGGTAGGCCTATATCGGTGTACTGATTGTGGAACTGATATTGGGGAATTTCGGAAGAACAGCATGAAGAGGCACACTGGACACCCCTGCCCAGGTTGGAGTTGTGACACAAGACATACTGTCGATCCATAATTTTCAAAGAAGTAGCACTGTGCTGGAATTTACTGGAAAAAAACACGTTCACAAGGCATGGATCAATCCTTTCAGTGAACCGAGTGTTGACGAAATATTATTGGATGCCTAGGTGAAAGATTTTTTTATAAAATCGTGACATGGTTATGTCACTGAACATGCTAAAGTGTGTTAACTATTCACAATTTAAAGAAATTGATAGTCTTCCCAGATCATGAGAGAGTTTGCTCCTATTATGCATTGGAGTTTCATATATCTAATTAAATATATTGCCAGGGCCAGACAGTGCAATAAACTTTGAAAAGCCCCACACCTCCTAAGTATTTACATACCGTCTCTTGTTTAGGACTCTGGATAACAGGTAGGAAAATATACAATACCATGCTGAGTCGATTATGCCACTCAAGATTATAATAGTGATATTTCAACCTTTAAAATACCAAATTAAATATAATTCATATCACCTTCTTGTCTTGTTCTTCATATTCAAAACCTAACAAATTAACTTGTGTTTGTGATTATATGTGAGCTATCTGAGGAGCTGTGCCAGTGCATCACCCCAATATCTTCTTTCCATTCGTCCTCGTAAACCAGGCACCCAGGACTCGTGAGAGATGTTATTATACTTGGTTGGGTTACAAACTTAAATATTTGCACATTTTTGTGATTTTCGGATGTCAATCACATATGTACATGCAATATTGCAGCAACATGCTTGACTGGAATGCTGCTGCAATTTTAGCTTGTGGCGACTTGTTGCAGCAATATTGCCGCTATTGCAGCAACCTAATTTGCATAGGAAAAGATATTGCTGCAATATTGCTGCAACTAGTCACCAGAAGGCTTGTATTTTAATAAGGGCTGTGCAATATGCATAATTCTGTCATTTTTCAGTTTCCGTGTTCCACACGGAGATATTCCGTGTGACTCCGCATCATTCGGAGTTTTCTCCGTGTCAATATGCATATTTCAGTCATTTCTCAGTTTCCGTGTTCCTCCGCGTTCCTCCGTGTCATGCGGAGTTTTCTACACGTAGATTCCGTGTTGAATCGTCCCAATACTCCGCATGATTCCGCGTGGCCAATGCGGAGCCATGCGGAAATCAACTACACGGAGTTTACGCGTAGTTACGCGTAGATTCCGTGTGTCACGCGGAGATCTGATCTACGGGGTATTGGCTGGGCTGATCAGCGTCCAGGATAATAGGAACTGACGGGATCATCCCTATCAGAATAGGGATGACGGAAAAACTGTTGAAAAACGACGTTAACTCCTACTCACTCACTCACTGCTCAATTGGAATCAATCTTAGGTGGGGATTCTGTGTTTCATGACATCTGTGAATCCCAGATTTCCCGATTTCGAAGAATTTTAACAGATTATCTCCAGTTTTAAAAAATTGTG
Source organism: Hanleya hanleyi (assembly GCA_036873755.1). Taxonomy (NCBI): domain Eukaryota; kingdom Metazoa; phylum Mollusca; class Polyplacophora; order Lepidopleurida; family Hanleyidae; genus Hanleya; species Hanleya hanleyi. Next base: position 5,667 of record JAVTVY010034987.1, on the reverse strand, counting down.
ACAGATTATTTCCCCTTTGGGACCATCTCTTTGGTATGTTTGCTGGGGAAAACACTAAGGTCACATCTTTTTCTGTTATTCTTTTAAGGGGTTCGTGCGCTGAGACAAATTGTCATCAACCGAATCAGGGTCAACAGACGACGGTTAATATCTGATAGATTTTCTTGTGTGAGGTTGAAGACTTATCTCCGCAAAACACGGTGACTGGCGAAACCACGAGGCACCCTCGTCTCGGTAGAAAATTCTTTAAAAATCAGTCGCCTGTTCTACTGCACTTTTTAACATATATCCATTAAATGAATATCCCGGTGCGGCTCGGGGAAAATGGCGGACGCATTTTACATCTGGTTTCGGCAACTACTGTATTTCTGGCTAGTGGTTTGCTATTTGAAGAGTGAATGCCTCCCAGAAAGTCTAGAGGGGTTAGAAAAGACGTTAGTCAACGTTCGGTTCAATATTTTCTGAGAAGTTCGGACAGGGAAACAGACAATTTGAGTTGTTCATCTGAAGCCGAGAAACAGCAACAACAACGACGAAATATGACGTCTCAACCATCTGCAGTCAGCACAGCCGAGAGAAACGTTCAAGTGAATGAGGAGTTGAGAGAACTTATGAGAGGAATGGAGGAGAGATTGAAACGAAATAATGAGGAATTGAAAGCAGAAATACTTGAAGAAGTGAAAGGGGTGAATCAAAACGTCGACGAGCTGAAAAGAAACGTGGTGGAACAAGAAAAAAATCTGGAAATTCAACATGGCGAACTTCGAAAATTGAGCACGGAATATCGGAAGGAGATTGATGAACTACATAATGAAATTAGAGATCTGAAAAACAGCTTCCTTAATGAACTCAAAGTAGCACAGAAGACAATATCCGAGTTAAAAAACACAGTTATGGAACAGGAGAAAGGCTTAGACTTCCAGGCCAGTGAATTCGAAAAACACAAAATTGAAGAAAAAATTAATGTTGACCGTCTAAAACAACAACTATTAGATTTGAAGAATGACCTAACTAGAACGCAGATTCACGACAGAAAAAGAAATATTCTGCTTTATGGGATAACATCAAGGGGCACAGCTTTCAGTGAGGGCACAGAGGCAGTATTTCGAGAATCGTTGACAACATTACTGAAGATTCCAGAGGACAAAGCCAGTGAAATGGTATTGAAATAGATAGATAGATAGTTTTATTGCACTTTTATGCCCGAAGGCTAACGGCATCCCCCCAATACATATTAAGAGCACATACAAATATTACTAAAAAGCACATTTTCCTTACTGATTCGGACAAAAACCATAAAAGTATACATGCAACAGTATTCATGTTAATCAAGACCAATATAACTCATTGCGGGCCCCCAGTCTAGTCTGTAGGTTACAGTGGCAGAGGTGATAATAGAAACGCATGAGAAATTAGCAAAGTGAATACATATTACAATGGTTTACTCATAGCTTCACATTTGTAAATATATTCCGCCACAGCGTTTGTCGCAGTTTGCACAGGACAGGTCATAATAAACTCTAATACACCAATATTAGCATTAAAACTGACAAGTGGGAAGATAGGTCTTATTGTATTAAACAGTGACAGTCGCTCCGACTGAAATCTGGTGCACTCTAGTAGGAAGTGTGTCTCATCATCAAGACGATTACAGACCCTACAAATTCTATCCTCAACTGGAAGTCCACAATATCTTCCTCTTTCAATTTGTAAATTGTGGGCACTGATTCGAAACCTGAACATTGAAGCACGGTGACTTCTGTTAGGTATATCTATTACTGTGTTTTCAGCTATAAATTCTGATTTAAACGACCGGTATGTTCTTAATTTGCTAACTTCAGAAACCTTTTCTTTCCAAATATTGCTATATTTAGCCCAGAGTACCTTCTTAATATGCCTTAATAAAGACCTTGGGGTTTTACAACTTTGATTTTCCCATACATGGCCACATCCTAGGGCAGATAACGTTTTTCGCAAAAATGATAACCAGTTCTGTGTATTTGATACTCTATTGGCCTCAATCTGTTCCATATATGCTCTATACAGTAACGAAGTTGGATCTGATGACAAGATATGAGTGTAAAATTTTATACTCTTCAGAATGCCATAAAGTTTGACAGGTACTCTACCAAGTTCTCCAAGTACAGCTAAATTTACTGCTCTAGAATGTACACCCAACATTTGTTTACAGAACTTTATATGAACAGATTCAGTTTCATTGTTCTTACAGAGAATAGGCTCTATTACATCAGTGTGTTGTTGTCTGTTGACATATCCAATCCACACTTCTGAACCATAGAGGAGAATGGGCTGTATACAACTGTCAAATAATTTACATGCCAGGTTAATTGTGAGTTCTTTGGGATTAATGGCATTCTTCAGCGCAAATATTGCCTTCTTGGCCCTACAGGCCAGGTTATCAATTGCCTGATTGAATAGGCCATTGCTATGTAACAGGACACCAAGGTATTTATAACTCTTCACACACTCAATTGGACTTTGGTTAATATAGAAGTTATGGTTAGCAGTCCTGTTGCTACCAAAACTGACAATTTTAGTCTTTTTCACATTGACCGATAAACCCCAGTCAAAGAGAAATGCACTGAGTTTATCCAGTTTTGACTGTAGGTCAGATTTATCTAACGACAGTAACACGATATCGTCTGCATATGCAAGGCAATTTACTGGCTCACTCCACAACTTTGGCGATTGATTACTGCCATTATCTAAATCTAAATTAACAAGCAGATCATTTATATATATATTAAATAGGATAGGGCTTAAAACATTGCCCTGGTGGACACCTCTTAATATAGGAAAACTCTCACTCATACATGATGTGGATTTAACTCGAGACTGGCTGAGAAGATACATTTGCTTTATACAGTTATATATATTACCAGTAACTCCGGCCTTTTGCAGTTTCCACAAGAGGCCAACATGACACACAGAGTCAAATGCTTTATTAAAATCAATAAAGCAAGCATTGAATGATAGCCTGCCATCGCTTGCCATCCAGGCCAACTGACACTGCTCCGCCAGCTATCATTGCAGTGGTTCTGACCTATAAAGACCGAGAACTGATATTCAAGTCTGCGACCAATATCCCCAGAGAAACAAGAGTCTCAGTGAAGCAAGACCTTCCACCGCACTTAAAGAGTGAGAGGAGGCAGCTAGCTAAGGTGGCCTTTACTGTGCGAAAAGAGAAAAACTTACAGACCAGGATCAAAGTCCACGATGTTACTGTGAAACTTGAGACCCGGAGGAACTCACAAGACAATTGGGTGGAATATAAGGACTAGTTCAATGGTGTTCAAGTGTGTCTTTATCAAACCAGGCGGCATGTTAACAGACTTTAAGATCAAACTGTTACACGAAAATAACTGTCTCATTAATATTCCCTGCTTTATTGAAACTTATTAATAAGAATAATTTATAAAAAAGACACAATAAAATGGGAGAGGGGAAAAAAGTGTTGGGTGGGGGCGGGGGGGGGGGAACGTGAAACAAAAATGAAGGTGCTGGTTTCCAACTTTTTCCTGATGCAATAGTATTAATTCATTATGAAAACTTGTAGATGAGGGTTAAACTCTACGAGGTTCTCTATCTTTTTTTCTGATGTAATAAGAAAGGAATTAGTGAAAAATTTCACGATGTGACCATCGATTAATTATTTTTTTTAATTTGAGACCTCCAGATAGTACCCTCAAAAGTTATGAGGGACCTCATTTGATTATGAATTTGATATGTCTAAGTCCATAAAAAATGTTTTGAAGAAGCATTTGATGTTTTTGACTACAGTCATGACAGCAATGTAATATCAGGTTCTTTATTTGAGTAAGTTTTGATATGTCCAAGTACATAAAGAATGGTTTTATTTGATTAAGACTTCGATATGTCCAAGTCTAAAAAGAATGTATTGAAGAAGCATTTATAATGATGTGTTTGACAACAGTAATGTTATTATTCAGTTATCTATTTGATTAAGAGTTTGATATGTCCAGGTCTAAACGAATGTACTGAAGAAGTATTTATAATGATGTGTTTGACAACAGGTAATGTAATTATCGGTTCTTTATTTGATTAAGACTTTGATATGTCCAAGTCTATAAAGAATGTATTGAAGAAGTATTTATAATGATGTGTTTGACAACAGGTAATGTAATTATCGGTTCTTTATTTGATTAAGACTGATATGTCCAAGTCTATAAAGAATGTATTCAAGAAGTATTTATAATGATGTGTTTGACAACAGGTAATGTAATTATCGGGTTCTTTATTTGATTAAGACTGATATGTCCAAGTCTATAAAGAATGTATTGAAGAAGCATGAACAATGATGATTTTGACTACAGTAATGTAAATACGGGGTGGTTTATTTCATTAAGACTTTGAAACATCCAATAGTCCATAAAGAATGTATTAAAGAAACACTTTAGGTAAAATTGTGAGATAACGAGGAATCAATTTCATAATAGTGATAATGGGAACTTTAACATACAATGATACTTTGATCAACTTCCTTAAAACAGGTGAAGAGTTTCCTTGAAGGGATGACTGTATATGTATGACCTACATGGAATAATTGTTTTGAATTTTATGGAGTATATTTGTAAAGGAGGATATCTATACACAGTATATAATTAATGTGTATGCTAACAGTTCAACCAGAGGTTCTTTCAACGTAAAAATTGGATTAGAATAAAGGCCAGACTACAGTAGTTAATGTCCAAGGCCGTACGGAACTTTTGTAATTATTTTAGATGGTTTATATATTTTTCTCATATTGCTTGGTTGTAGCGACATGTGTGAATATATATTCAGTAAGCAAGTCTGTTAGTGGCTCTTTTGAACACATATGTTCAAGATATGGTGGAACCAAGTGGTATTCTGTTTATATTTATGATCGTACATTTAATTATTGGAAAATGTTCAGATTGGTGGTAGAACTTATTATATCTGTGGTATGTAGGTACGGGTATGTCTATTGGTTTTATTCAGAAGTGTGTCTAAATAGTTCGCTGAGCCTGACAGTCTGCCACTATCTGCTGTGTGTAAACTTCAAACTGCCCCACAATGGATGAAAAGATAAGAATTATGTCATTTAATTGTAGAGGCCTTGGTGATAAATTGAAGAGAAGAGATGTAATGAACTATATTAAATCGAAACAGTGCAATATTTACTGTCTGCAAGATACGCATTTTTCGGAAGATATGAAGAAGTAGTAGGGAAAGAGCTTTGAAGGGCCAATGCGCTTCACTGCGCATGCGCAGAAATTATTTTGTGGGCGTGGCTATGTGTGTGCGCATGCGTGAGTTTATGTTAATGAGTTTTATGCAAATGAGGTCATTGGGTGCATTGGGTATATTCAAGATGGCGGCTTGTTTTTTCTAGGTTAGGGGTGGTCGGCTTCAAGATGGCGGCCCATTGCACTTGTTTCGGTCCTCATTTGCATATTTTCAAGATGGCGGCTTGTTTTTTCTAGGTTAGGGGTGGTTGGCTTCAAGATGGCGGCTTGTTTTTGTAGGTGCGTCCAATTGCACTTGTTTCGCGCCTCATTTGCATATTTTCAAGATGGCGGCCTGTTTTTTCTAGGTTAGGGGTGGTCGGATTCAAGATGGCGGCCTGTTTTTGTAGGGCGGTCAGTTGCACTTGTTTCGCTCTTC
>JAVTVY010034986.1:0-14928 GCA_036873755.1 Hanleya hanleyi | reverse complement strand
TCAGATGCCCCTTCGGCGAATGCTTCACTTTGATACTCACCGATCCCATTGACCATTAGGGGCTCCCCTCAGCTCCAAAAGGCTATTTCATGCCCTGGCCACGCGCGCTGCGCAGAAGGTCGATATGTCAACCCCACACCCAGTCCATCAGATGCCCCTTCACGAATGCTTCACTTTGATACCTCACTCGACCCCATTGGACCATTAGGGGCTGCCCTAGCTCCAAAACGTCTATTTCCATACCCTTGGGTCACCGCGCATGCGCAGAATGCCGATATTTCAACCCCACGCCCAGTCCATCAGATGCCCCTTCACGAATGCTTCACTTTGATACCTCATACGACTCCATTGGCCCATTAGGGACCCCCTTAGCTCCAAAACCGCTATTTCCATACCCTTGGGCCACCGCGCATGCGCAGAATGCCGATATTTCAACCCCACACCCAGCCCATCAGATGCCCCTTCACGAATGCTTCACATCGATACCTCACTCGACCCCACTAGACCAGTAGTCAATCTCCTAGCTCCAAAAAGGCTATTTTCATACCCTTTGGCCTCCGCGCATGCGCAGAATGCCGATAGTTCAACCCCGTGCCCAGCCCATCAGATGCCCCTTCACCTAACCTTCAATTTGATACCTCACTCGACCCCACCGGTCAACTAGGGGCTCCCATAGCTCCAAAAAGGCTATTTTCATACCCTTCGGCCGCCGCGCATGCGCAGAAGGCCGATATGTCAACCCCACACCCAACTCATTAGATGCCCCTTCACCTAAGCTTCACTTTGATACCTCACTCGACCCCATCGGACCATTTTATCTAGGGATTACTTTTTCTCCGCGGAAGCTTTTTCCCGAGACCGAATCACCTCCAAAACCGCGGCCAAACCGCATCACCGCGCATGAATACATTTTTTTTTTTTTTTTTTTGCCGGAACTTTTTTTTTTTTTTTTTTGTCAATGCACACCCCCCCAATGCCCGAGTTGTCTCCCTTGCATCCATAGTGTAGAGATGGCGCCACACCCTCAATTGTGACGTCATTTTTACATCCGGGGGAAAATTAACTTTAGTTGCCCTATATATACTACTCCGGTCTTCGCGCGCATATGAAGAAACACACGGATAAAAAGCCATACGCCTGTTCATTTTGTGAATATAGATGCTTCATAAAACACCATCTTGTCGTTCACATAAGAACACACGCAGGCGAAAAACCATACAAATGTTCATTTTGTGAATATAGATGCACCCTAAAACACCATCTCTCCGAACTCATAAGAACACACACAGGCGAAAAGCCATACAAATGTTCATTTTGTGAGTATAGGTCCGCCACTAACAGCAACGTCCTCAAACATACGAGAAGACATACGAAGAAGAAACATTAGAAATGCTCTCTGTGTGATTATATTGCAGCTCAGAAGAAGTCCCTCCGACTACACGAGAAAACACACTTGGGAAAACTAGCATGATTGTTTGTTCATAACTTCAACAGTTTTGTCCATGGCTTAATCATGTGAACGCGAACATAAGAACTTCAAAACAACAAAGTACAATGAGTGTTTCGGTATTATATTATTATATAGACCTTATCGGACCTTATATTTGAATATATGTTTGTGAGGTGGGATTTGTACATAATATGTCAAGTATGTACACATGTGTATCAATAAAATCTTCATTCCAAATTTAAAAAAATAAATGTTGAAGAAAGTACAACATAACCGTTACTGTGTGAACGAGTGAGTGTTTAATGTCGCGTTCAGAAGTATTTCGTCCATATAACGCCGATATACTACCTATGATATGGTTAACTAGACTATCCATGTACAGCCATCACTTTCAGGAAATTAATCTTCTCCTTGTGTCAACAGTCAGGGTACAAAACACATACTGCTCACCCACTTGGGTTGTAGATGGCTACATAGTATTCTAGACAAGGAGAAAGGACGGAGCTGTTGATTCCAGCCAGACAGTAAACGTGACGACCGCATCATCACAAGATTAAGACTGGGAAGAACAGGACTAAATTCACACCTCTAGAACTATGCTAATAAAAAAACACATCACCACTATGCACCTCATGCAACAACGAAGAAGAAACGATAGAACATTTTCTACTCAAATGCCCAAAACATGAATCCTATCGCTGCATACTGGAAAACGAGCTCAAAAACTTAAATGTCCCTCTGTCGTTGGGTTCCATTTTAAATCCTAAACCTTCTGTTATAAACAAGGTATACTCCACAATACTAGCTTACATCAAAACGACTGACTATTACTCTACCATTTAATACTATATGGTTACACCAAGAAACCAAAGACCAAATTTAAATAAATGTACATGTAGCACGCTTAGAGTCAAAATTATTTTACAGGGACGGAAATAAGGGTCAGTGATCAGAAATAACTGATCAAATTTGGACACTAACCAATCAAAAGGCCATAGCGATAACATAGACAAATTCACTGATCAAATTAAAAGTTCCTAATGATGAGCACCGATCAAATTGTGTTCCCTTATTTCCAACCCTTTTTAACGAATCTTAACCGTCTGCTTTTCTAGCAGGGGCAGAAGACTGGAGGTTATATCAAACATTCACAATCGGTTTTAATTAAAATAATATTATTATTTATAATATTTAGTTACTTATTAGTTTATTTGTTTATGTACCTAATTAATTATTGCTATTGATCATGTGTGACTTAGATCACGATACTGTCTGACTGTGGCAAAGAATACCACAAAAAAAACCCCCAAAAAACAGAAAACAAGAAACTACAAACTCTTCTATTCTTTGTAATATATGCACATCAAGCTGAAGACCACAGACGGGCAACACCAGGCACGAAACAGAACACAGATGACGACCAAACTTATTAAACAAAGCCGTGAGTGACAACACCCCAGAAAGACGTCCTGAGCTGACAAAATCAACTATTACGGTTTTTACAACAGCATGAACTTTCAACATTAGCATATTATTACGGTTTTTACGACAGCGTGAACTTTCAACATTAGCATATTACTTTTAGAATGACAAAGGATTTCGAATGTTCATTCCATCGCAATAAAGATTGTTTTCGGCAGTACGCTGCCTTTGTCCATTACTACGGTTCTTAGTCGAGCGTGACTTTTCAGCAGAAGCTGTTGTCTTTTTGCTTAGTCCCATCCAAATGGGATAGTCCCATCCAAATGGGCCCGGCGAGGAAACAGAATCCAAAATACAACGCTTTGCTGTCCGGATCGCTATATAACACCACACCAACTGTAATCTCCATACGATAAACAAGGTCTGTCTCCACATTTCGTGTAACATGCAGACTCACACGCCCATAAAGTGAAGCATCTAATTGCAAGATTGTCGTGTTTCACTACCATAATCTCGTGAAGCAAAAGTACTTTCCAATGTTAGCTATCAATGCGACCGTTCCGCTGTGTGCATTTCATCACTGTAATGGACACGAGCAGAATACTGCCGAACAAATTCTTTATTGCGATGGAATGAGCATTCGAAATCCTTTCTTATTCTAAAAGTAATATGCTAATGTTGAAAGTTCACGCTGTTGTAAAAACCGTAATACTTTTAGAATGACAAAGGATTTCGAATGTTCATTCCATCGCAATAGAGAATTTCTTCTACGGTATGCTGGTCTTGTTCATTACTACGGCTCTTACTCGAGCGTAGTCTTTTGATAGCTACCGTTGTCTTTTGTTGCCGAATGTTTATTCTCATGTAAGTCATGTTCATTTCCACTGCATTCGCCCAGGAGATGGTCAGATTATAAAACACTTAAATCACCCAGCACGACAGAACAGAGCGTGTACCGCGAAATTTATCACAGCTGTCAATTCGAGGATTGAGTTTGTGACGATAGGATTGTTGTGTTTCGAGCCGAAACAATAAAAAAACATTCCTTACATGTGTTCCTCCCTCCCCACAGAAGTGTATTCACACTCTCCAATTTCCGATCCCAACTCTTCCACGTATTTGTAGTAGGCCTCGAAAGAAAAGAAAAAAAATGTCTTCAGAGGGAACTAAAAGCGTGTTGTTTTCTTCAATGGTCTAATAGTTCAGTGTTATTAAAATAACAGTTACACTTGGATGGTTCGGTATGGAATGATGTATTCTTTCGAGAAGTGTGACTGGGAGAATTGTAATCCAAATTACCTTACAGGGCGATCTGATTGGAGGGATGTGCATGCCGTCTTGTCGAATAATTGTGTTCGTCGAAAGATAAATGGAATTTCATGTCGTGTTATATGCATTACACCTATCAAGAATGTCAATTTCATCTGTGCGAAGCTCACTGGACAGGTTTGTAAAGTCGAGTAATTGTGAAGGTGGAATCGAACCCGCAGTGCATTTGCCTGTCTATTGGGATGTCTTGGTGTAATGCACGGTGCGCCAGACATTTGTCATCCTTTCAACGGTGAAGGGGCAAATTCTGGACAAAGTTTTTGCTACCTTGAAATGAACATCCGACGATGTTTCTAAAAGTCAACGGCTATCTATGAAAGCTCACGCTCAACTAAGAACCATACTATGGCGACTATTTTTGTTACATGCAGAAACAGTAGACCAATAAATCGGGATATGATCTTTGGCAACGATTTGGTGTAAGACTCACGAAATATAATTGACAAAGGAACTGCTGCAAGTTGTATTGTCAGTCTTTTGTTCGGGATATTACCTTTTCAATGGGAGGTCTTACACAAAGCCTTACCTGGTCGTTCCAGACCAAAATCACTGGTCATATAATAATTTTCCTTCGTTTACTAACAAATTAGTTTAGCGACCTACAATTGAAATTAATATTACTTTTCATCCCGGGTATATAAACATTATATACTACACTATGAATATGAATTGTATTTATTAATATCATGGAATGAGTATACAACTTTCCAAAATAATATATAGAAAATAAACCTCTTCCATTTGATAAAATATATTATATTAGCCTTATAAGACGCCAAGCGAAAGCCTTGGCGTCTTATCACGGTACGTACAACTGAAAAAGAACTGGAACAAAACGTCCAAGATGTAGTTACTTTCAAACCTCTTACACTTCCCTGAATATTTTCTTTCCGTACTATGATCACCTAAAGTTGAGTGGTTGGTGTCATTTGAGTGTTTAAATGCCTTGAACGAAGCAGAAAAATCGAAACATTTGCTCAACAATTTCTTCGGCCTCTAAAATTTCTAATCGCCGCCATGCTTATGTAATGCGCATGTGTCGAACAAAACAACATCCGGTCCCAAACGCACATGGCTACACATGGTGGGCGTGGTTTAACTAGCCATGTGCGTTTGGGACCGGATGTTGTTTTGTTCGACACATGCGCATTACATAAGCATGGCGGCGATTAGAAATTTTGTAGGCCGAAGAAATTGTTGAGAAAATGTTTCGATTTTTCTGCTTCGTTCAAGGCATTTAAACACTCAAATGACACCAACCACTCAACTTTAGGTGATAATAGTATGGGGCTAATAAGGCTAATATTATATATGCCCTTGTTATATTTAATACGTAATGAGCCATCCTCCTCATTACATGGTCAATATACATGGAATTCCATCTATTTAGCACATTTTCGAGAGAAGGATGAACCGAATTTCAGTGCATATAACCAGACATTGAAATTAATTGATCCCATATGCCGGGGTTATCGGGGATCCTAGTCAAGTAGAGCTGATCGAACAGTTGTTCGTTGCAATTTTTGACAGACAAGACCAAGACCAGATAAGGAAATGGAATGCCCGTCCGGATCGCTATATAACACCACACCTATTGTAGTCCGTCAGAGCCTGTCCCCATATTTCGTGTAACAAGCAGACTCACACGCCCATAAATGGAAGTATTTAGTTGCTTGCTTTTGTGTTTTACTGCCCTCAATCTCGTGCGGCAAAGGTACTTTTCAGAGTTAGCTATCAATGCGACCGTTTCGAAATGTGCCTTTCGCCAAGAACCGTAGTAATGGACAAGACCAGCATACTGGCGAACAAATTCTCTATCGCGATGGACTGAACATCCTAAATCCTTTGTCATTCTAAAAGTAATATGCTAATGTTGAAAGTTCACGCTGTTGTAAAAACCGTAATATCCACAAGACCAGACGCGCTGCGCCGGAGACGCCCAACTATTTAATGCAGAATATGATCCTTTGACTTTTAAACAATATAGGACGCAGCCTGCCATCCTGTACACCTTTACGCACTCCAAGCAATGTTACAGGCACCGAATTCTGAGAGAACCCGCCTATGGTTCTTCCAGTTTTTTTCTGGACGGCTTTGTGTGTATGAAGGGGTACAAAGACAAAGGAATCACACACACGACTACAATATATAAGTAGAACATTTACCAATAACCTTAGCAAAAACTGACCGACAAACTTGTACAGTCAATTCTTCTCCTCTATTTATATCTCATTCCACACTCTGCTTGTTATTTATCTATTTATTTATTTAATTATTTGTTCATTTATTTACTTTTTTATTTTAAAACATAGCGCTTGTAAACATCACAAATGAAATGAGAAATGTACTGTGAAATTAAAATAAAACATGAGTTGATCGCCCGCGAAATCCGTATGGGAAGCGGCCCTTAAACTGCGACTTCAATCAATCAATCACTTGGGTCGCCGTAACCGATGCTTAGTAAGCAATCGCAAACTGATGATTTATTAATTATATAGAAAATAAAGGTGTAAAACTCTACAGATGTGAACGGAAACAAAATCCTGAGTTATGTCCGACCCGAGTTGCAAGTCAGAAAAAGTGTCTTGGCTAGGTTATTGGAGGGGAATGGTATATGTATAGGGTATATTCATATACTCACGATGTTTGATACTAGAAGCAAATCAACGGTAACATTAGATCAGAATAACTAGACGGCACTGGCACTCGTCAAACAGCCCACACCACCAGATTCGTGCAAGGTCTGTACACACGAATGACGAGATGGCTACAGACTCCTAAATAATTTACACGTTCGGCGGTATTAAAACAATTGTACCTCGCTGATTCCCTAATTGAATTTAGACTTTCATCTTTCGGCAGGAAGTAGTTTATTTCAAGCGCTACAAGGTGACAAACTTCTTGTCAAACATTATCCGTCAAAATTTTAAGCTGTGCGCGCCTCTACACAAGGTCCCCATTTCGCTGTTTTCTCTGCCGGCTGAAAGCAGTGCTCATGCCCCGCAAATAGTCCCCCAGCGAGGCATGTTATCGAGAAGTGAATCGAAATCAAATTTGCAGCTGAATAGAACAAATACCATACTTGCCAGTGGTACCAACGGCTTTCTATTATGGTTGCAACGAAGGCGGAAAAAAAATTTCTAGTCTTTGGCAGAGATTACGTGTAAGGACTTTTTTTATTTAAGAGCCTGTAGCCAAATGCGTAGACACGCGCGGGACCGTGAGCGACAATAATTATGTAGCTTTCATATGCTGAATATTTGAATTCCAGCCTTACCTCTTCTCCCATGATGAATCACTCAATTTTCGTTTTCAATCTGCGCATACACGACACATCAAATCTTACGTCACTTCCTGTGTTCTAAGCAGACAAACGCGTTCGAGTTAGTATAATATAAGGTTACACTGAGTGCATTCACTTCTAATACGACATACTACTAGTGTTTTATTTCACAAATGCAACATAATTGGGTTATTGGAGTAACACATTGTAATGACGGGATGAGAACCCCAAGATTTTGTAATAAACTATGAGTTTAATTACAAGCGTCTAGTCCGTCATTCATAATCCAGCCGTCGTCCATTAGAGAATATCCGCGTCCATAATCCAAAGACCTATTTCATATTCCATATAACAGTATTAGCACCAAATTCAAAAAGACAATCATAGTTTACATAAACATAAGCTTGTTTCCTGCAAGAGAGAAGCGGTCAACAGTTTTCAATGATGCCGGCAAGACATCATGATGTTCCAAAAATATCAAATCCGTATCGCTGATCAGTATTCTTAATCCATAATATTCGTTGTAAAGTCGTCATCTAAAGAATGATGTATCTCAGTCACGCTTTGATTGTGACTGTTCATATGAGTACCATGAGGTTCTTGAAGTACATGGGTTCATACGGTCCCTAGCCCCGGGTTAAGCGGAATTAGACACAAGTTACGAAACGTAGCGCCATAGATCTTGCACGCTACGTTCGTATTTTGCTATCAGCATGCGATATGTATCGCCAAATTTGAGAAACTTTGAGTGGAGGCGCTTGGTGGAATAGCCCTGTTTCTGCAACAATGCTTTGTGACGTTGGTTAAAATCATCACATTTAACACAGGATCTAGCAAATGCTACTAAGCGAGATATGTATACGCCATATGCAGAGAACTTTAATAATGTAGACATCATTCAATAAAATAAAAATAAAAAATATATAAACAACAAATTGACACAAACATACTTGTATATGTGGCACACATTATTCAGGAATACCGTGGCGTAGTAGATTTATAATTCCAATTTCCACGAGATACAACTGAAACAAATTGAGCGCGTTACAATTAGCAGGTTTCGTTATATAAATACTTAATCTGCGATTTGAATAGCAAAGTGGAAATGCAGGATTTCATTTGTTCCCAATCCGAGGACCTTTCATGCGCGCTGTGTATTACGCGAAACATGTCACATAATTTAGTTTCTAGCTATGCATTTATGTCAACCATGCCATTATATATTTCAATTATGTCATGAATAACATCAGTACGGTACTATATGAAGACAAACGCAACCAACTCTTTTTGAGTAGAGCAGTTTTACAAAATTGACAGAGCTGTGACGCGGCTTAGCAAGACAATGGCGGACTTTTCATTGAAAAAATGACGGGGATGAGAGGAGTATATAAATGAATGAGTATGTATATATATGACTGCAACCTGAAAATAGAACCGGTACGTTCTTTCATTCATGCATTATCCATCACGCGCTGGTGATCCATGCCAATCAAAATGACAAACCAATGGAGTATCATCGAATCATACGAACTGTTCCTTCCGTTCTACATTTTTACTACGGTGGGGCAGAGATCATTACTGCAACCGTTTAGACGAAAGGTATATGCAATCGAAGCCAGGAGATTGGAGTCTCTTCTGATTTTTCTTCTCGAGCTGATCTCCATGGTAACGGAAGTCATACAGCTGACATGCGTTGTTCGGAGTTTCCGTGTGGTGCTGTGCTTTCAACATGGATGCCAATATGGAGTACTATCAGTGCGAGACGAGGTACTACTGTCCTACGTTATCCGAGGACGTGTTTAGTGTAGCGAGTGTAGTAGATGTATCATCGGTAAAGTGGTTAACTTGCTGCCCTAGCAACAATTATATCATTGATATATAGGAGGAAGTGAATCGGTGCCAGGGTAGAGCCCCAGGATAGAGCCCACAAGATACCGATTTGAAGGATGACAATGTAGTATTATATTGCGTACACTGGACAGGGGTTGATAAATAACTGCGGAATAATTCGGTTGAAATTCCACCGGAAAACATAATGGTCTAAATAGTGCAGCAAGATGTTTTGATTAACGGTATCGAAAGCTTTCGATAAATCTAGGAACGTTGAGATGCTATACTTTTTATCATCCCCCGCGGCAACCAGTTTGTCATGTAATAAAGTTGAGCGGTCAGCACAGAACCCAAACTGATTTGAACAGATTATAGAATACTTATCCAAGTAAATGGTCACCCTTTTAAGGACACTGGGCTCTCTTGGAGTAGCTGGGCGCCCAGTGTATCTGGTAGGGAACCACTATTTTGAAGATATTCAGTTTGGTTTTATTGTAGTTCGGCATGACCAGTGCCCATAGTATCACGAGGGAGTGCCCAAGTAAATCCTTCCATCCATCCATTCATCCAGTTTATCACGGTATATCTATTGGTAACATCGACCGACCGAAAATGAATTGAAACACGGGTATAAAATTTCAACAATCAGGGTCTACAAAAATGTGTAAGATATAGGTTTTACGCAATTAAAAAAGGGGAAAATGTGTTTGTTCCTCCTCATATCAGTATATATATATAGGAGATATATAGGAGATTTAAACGCATATTGAACCCTGTTTTTGAGGTAATTTGTGGAGGAAATGTGGCGGAGAGGTCAAGTGCAGTATAGTTCCGGCAGGATCACCAAAAGCTTCCTCCAACACAGGAGAGTTCCAATTGTTGGAGGGGATGTATTCAGAATGTATTCATCCGCGGCGATGCGGTCTGGCAGTGATTTTGGCGGTGATTCGGTCGCGGAAAAAAGCTTCCGCGGAGAAAAAGTAGTCCCTAGATAAAATGGTCCGATTGGGTCGAGTGAGGTATCAAAGTGAAGCTTATGTGAAGGGGCATCTAATGGGCTAGGTGTGGGGTTGAAATAGCGGCATTCTGCGCATGCGCGGTGGGCCAAGTGTATGAAAATAGACGTTTTGGGAGCTAGGGGAGCCCCTAATGGTCCAATGGGGTCGAGTGAGGTATCAAAGTGAAGCATTCGTGAAGGGGCATCTAATGGGCTAGGTGTGGGGTTGAAATAGCGGCATTCTGCGCATGCGCGGTGGCCCAAGGCCTTTGGTACATGTCTAGACTTGTTGGTGTGTGTTGATGTACTGGGGTTTTTCCCCACAATGGCGGCTAATGGCGGCTTAGTTCGCCATGTTGGAACATGGCGGCATTTTAGTCCGCCATGTTGGAACATGGCGGCATTTTAGTCCGCCATGTTGGAACATGGCGGCATTTTAGTCCGCCATGTTGGAAAATGGCGGCATTTTAGTCCGCCATGTTGGAACATGGCGGCATTTTAGTCCGCCATGTTGGAACATGGCGGCATTTTAGCCCGCATGGGGTATCAATGTGAAGCCTATGTGAAGGGGCATCCAGTCATGGGTGGGTGCATGTAAAATTTTTCCTGAATAAATACGGAACACGGACTTTATCGAAAAATCCGGGAAAATGCCTATATGGGGTATGGGGGTATATAGGTCGCCGGGCTTAACGGGGCTTGCCTATCAATAGATTTATCTCCCCCTAGTTCCAAGGTGGGTGTATGTAAAATTTTTCCTGAAAAAATACGGAACACGGACTTTATTCTAAATTACGGGAAAATGCCTATATGGGGTATGGGGGGTATAGGACCATCCTGGTAAACCTACTTCTCGACATGTGCGGTATAGCTTGTGGGGTCTCGTTTTCTTAGTCTCGTCATTTAGAACATGATAGGAAGTGTCCCGGAGCGAACCGGTGAAATTTATGGAAAAGTTCGATATAGCCCCATATAGTCCCATACTGGGTGTATAGGACCGATGTTTGTCCCCCTGGGAAACGTACTTCTATACATTTGCGGTAGGGTTGTGGGATCTCGTTTTCTTAGTCTCGTCATTTAGAACATGATAGGAAGTGCCCCGGAGCGAATCGGTGAAATTTTTGAAAAAAGTCACCGAGAACCATATAGACCCATATAGTCCCATACTGGGGGTATAGGATCAATGTTTGTCCCCCTGGGAAACGTACTTCTATACATTTGCGGTAGGGTTGTTTGGATTTGTTTTTCACGTCTCGTCATTTAGAACACGATAGGAAGTGTCCCGGGGCGAGTCGGTGAAATTTTTGTGGGTGGCCCATAGTCCTATACTGCATGGCTATGGGTGTATAGGGCCATACGGGGTGGACATGTTGGAGTCTAGGTGAGTCCCTAATGGTCCAATGGGGTTGAGTGAGGTCTTATTTTGAAGCTCTCGTGGAGGAGCACTTGACTACACTAATGGTTCGTCCGTGTTCAATAGTCTGCGCATGCGCAGACTGGCCCGTAGTATAGAAAGTAGGCATTTTGGGAGGTTTGTGGGTGTGTGTTTGGGTTAGAGATGGGCTATTCACGGGTCGAATGGGTCGTGTGAGGTGTCCATGTGAAGCCTAGGTGAGGGAGCCTCTGATGGCGCGGATGTGGGGTTGAAATATCGTCATTCTGCGCATGCGCAGCCTGGATCGCGGGACAAAAGGTCACATCCAGGTCGAACGGTCCAATGTCCAATGAGACAATGTTGCGGCATCGATATAGTCAGAGCTTGAGCACAAAAAGGGGATTCTAGATTAACCTGGGAAAGATGGGCAGTTCCATTTGGACCAATCAGCGGTCGAGAAAAAAAGCCAATTAGCGGTCGAGAAAAAGAACCAATCAGCGGTCGAACAATCAGCCAATCGAAACGGGGTACTCACGGCGTGCTTTCGCTGACGTCCGCGCCTACATCTGGGTTCTTGTACACCCGGGTAATGTTTTCTGGACATGGATGGGTTACCTTTGGCTCCATTCTAGGCCACTGATTGGCTAATACGGTGTTCAAAGTCAGTTTCATGCATTATGCTCATAGAACTTACAGCAACGTCCGCCAACGCCAAGCTTAACGCTTCAACGCCCTGGTGAAATAGCTCAGAAGTTCTGATTTTCTAGATATTCCATGGAATTGTCACTAATTCTTCGAAATGCAGTGACGCCCGTCGACGCCCGTCGTTACGCCTCAACGCTCTAACATAACGCCTTGACGCCATGATATAGACCGGAGAGAGAACAACAACAACAACAACAACAACAACAACAACGATGACACATGAGAGAGCAACAACAACAAGAAGTTTTTTCATATAGTTTATTTTCCCCAATGTTACAGCATACCCACGCTGGGGGAGCCGCGTTGGGTATGTTTACAACTCAAAAAGACTCTTGCCCAATCAGAGGCCACCATTTACATCTGTCATATTCGTTCCTGCCCGTTAGATGTATTCTTGTCCAATCAGAAGTCGCCATTTCAGCAAGTTCCATCTTCGACCATGTTCGCTCTGAACCGTTTATTCTAATCATCGCCGGACAGGCCTGGATATTCTTTGGGCAGCATGTCCTGAAACAGCTGTTTACGCATTCTGATCGCATTTTCCAGCGCCTCGGTGGGTGGTAGCCCCATAGCCTCTTCCATGTGACGCTTGGTCTTCATGACGGACCTGTGCGTGGGATCGCCTTTCATTTCAAGCGGTAGTAAGGTATACTGTTCATAGATCGCCATGGCTGTTTTCCTGATGCGGGGGCGCATTTGGGTATACGTCTGTTGTAAATTATCCTCTCCGGCGTCCTCAATCGCTGCAGCGTAAGTATTGATAGCTGCTGTCACAATACGATCCCAGAAGGTAGGTTCTGCATCACTTTCCACGGACGTATGCTGACTATCTGAGGTCAAGCTCCCCGCATCACTAGATTGACTCTCGGCAATCTCTGTTTCGGTATCAGTCGGTACACTCTCAGCAGTCTCTGTATCAGCATCCGCCTCAATGGACTCCTCAGAGTCTTCAATCCCATGTATATTTTTCTGATGTCGCATCATATCGTAATGTCTGGTGAACGCGCGCAAAGGTTTCCACCGCGGTGGAAACCTTTACACCGCGCGCGCCGGGGTCAAAGGTCAGTTGCGGTCACCTTTAGCGACGTACACCAATCAGAAGTGAGTATTTCAAATCCGTCACAGAGCTCTCGTCCAATCAGAAGCGAGTATTTTGACCCGGTGCATTATGGGACATATCCAAGATGGCGGTTCCAAAATGGCGGATCCAACATGGCGGCTCCAAAATGGCGGCGTATGTCAGAGCAATAGCACAAAAGCAACATTTGTTTGAACGCATCATTAAACGACGTTAAAGCGTTAAGAAAGTGTGTTAAGGCGTTGAGACGGGCGTTAAGGCGTTGAGACGGGCGTTAAGGCGTTGAGACGGGCGTTGACGGGCGCCGCTGCATTTCGATGAATTGGTGTCAAATCCATGGAAATCAGAGCTTCTGAGCTAATTCACCAGGGCGTTGAAGCGTTAAGCTAAGCGTTGACGGGCGTTACTGTCTATAAAAGCGAGCGTATATCCAAAAACACGCACAGTCGACGTTCAACCATCAACATGACTTATACTTGCTCTGAGTGCGAACGCACGTTCACCAGACATTACGATATGATGCGACACCAGAAAAATACACATGGGATTGAAGACTCTGAGGAGTCCGCTGAGGCGGATGCTGATACAGAGACTGCTGAGAGTGTACCGACTGATACCGAAACAGAGATTGCCGAGAGTCTATCTAGTGATGCGGGGAGCTTGACCTCAGATAGTCAGCATACGTCCGTGGAAAGGGATGCAGAACCTACCTTCTGGGATCGTATTGTGACAGCAGCTATCAATATTTACGCTGCAGCGATTGAGAACGCCAGAGAGGATAATTTACAACAGACGTACACCCAAATGCGCCCCCGCATCAGGAAAACAGCCATGGCGATCTATGAACAGTATACCTTACTACCGCTTGAAATGAAAGGCGATCCCACGCACAGGTTCATCATGAAGACCAAGCGTCTCTTGAAAGAGGCTATGGGGCTACCACCCACCGAGGCGCTGGAAAATGCGATCAGAATGCGCAAACAACTGTTTCAGGACATGCTGCCCAAAGAATATCCAGGCCTGTCCGACGATGATTAGAATAAACGGTTCAGAGCGAACATGGTCGAAGATGGAACTTGCTGAAATGGCGACTTCTGATTGGACAAGAATACATCTAACGGACAGGAACGAATGTGACAGATGCAAATGGTGGCCTCTGAGTGGGCAAGAGTGTTTTTGAGTTGTAAACATGCCCAACGCGGCTCCCCCAGCGTGGGTATGCTGTAACATTGGGGAAAATAGACTATATGAAAAAACTTCTTGTTGTTGTTGTTCTCTCATGTGTCATCGTTGTTGTTGTTGTTGTTGTTCTCTCTCCGGTCTATATCATGGCGTCAAGGCGTTATGTTAGAGCGTTAAGGCGTAACGACGGGCGTCGACGGGCGTCACTGCATTTCGAAGAATTAGTGACAATTCCATTGAATATCTAGAAAATCAGAACTTCTGAGCTATTTCACCA